>VYZT01019400.1:227891-239819 GCA_013400735.1 Pomatostomus ruficeps | reverse complement strand
CGGGCGCGGGGAGGGAGGGGCCGGGGCGGCACACCGGGAGCCCCGGGCACGGTCTGACGAGCCGCCCGGCCGGGCCCGCCCTGTTTTGCAGACGCGGATGCAGAGTCTGCAGCCGGAGCCCGCCGCTCGCTACCGGAATGTGCTGGAGGCCCTGTGGCGCATCGCCCGCACCGAAGGCGTCTGGCGGCCCATGCGGGGCCTGAACATCACCGCCACCGGCGCTGGCCCGGCGCACGCCCTCTACTTCGCCTGTTACGAAAAGTTAAAAAAGACGCTGAGCGACGTTATCCACGCGGGGGGCAATAGCCATGTGGCCAACGGTACCGGCCCCGCCACGCCGGGGTGGGAGCGGGGTGGGAGCGGCAGGTTTGGCGGTAGGGAGGCCCGGTCCCGCCTCGGGGTCGGGGTGCCATGGATATCCTAAAGCCCTGTGCTCTCTCCAGCCATGAGCCAGCCACACGGTGCCGGGCACGGGGAAGCGCCGCTCCGCGCCTGCCAGAGCCGCTGCCAGGTATCTGGTGTGAAGCAGGTTAGTGGCCCTGGCTCGGAAGGATGCTGGTGGACAGGAGCTGCCTGCAGACAAGCTGGGACTGGCCGTGGCCCCGTGGGTTTGCAGTGCCAGAGCTTGCCCCAGAAGTGCCACCTGGTTTCGGAGCCTGTCTCACCATGGTGCCCGTTACTCGTCTCAAGGACCTGCCACAGTAGGGAGAGCATGGGGCTGAGGGGAGAGCAGGGCACCTTCTGCCCTTGGTAGGCATGCAGCAGAGTGCCAGCGGGTTTCTCAGTGGGATGTGGGGACACTCACCATCCTAAGGCCTCCATGCCAGCTGGTGGTACTGGCCTGTTCCCCAAGGAGTGGGCACAAATGAGTCCTGGTCACCCCATGGGACTTGGTAGCCTGTCACAATCTTCTTCCTCTTTCTCGATCTCACTCTGGGTGGGAACCCCTGAGGACCAGCCTGCCTTTTGGAGGGGAGATAGAGGCCACCTTCAGATCTCACCTTTTTCCAGGGGCCTTCTCCTGTGCCTTGGCCAGGGACTTGGGGCTGTGGTGGAGCCCCAGGGTCCCTCACCTTTCCCCCCCTCACATGTGGCAGTTCTTGTTTTGCAGGTGCAGCCGGGTGTGTAGCAACATTGCTCCACGATGCAGCCATGAACCCTGCTGAAGGTAACGATGGTCCTGGCCTGCCAGGGAGGGGAGAATCATGGTCTGCCTGAGCCTCTTGGGTCCCCTCTGTAGCACAAAGGGTGCTCTTGTTACTTGCCTGGCTGCAGGGGTGCTTTGGGGGCCCATGGCTCCAGTTAGGGACCCTGGTGGCTGCCTGTTATGGACAGGGTAGGTAGAAGAGATTAACTTGGGAGTACAGCAAACCATGGTTTAGGAGGAGCTGAGAGGGCATGGGCCTTCCATCCAGGGGTTTGGCTGGAAACTTACCTGGAGCAGGAGAGAAGGCAAGTGGGATGTGATTGGCACTGCTGAAGTCACTCTTAAGTGTGTGGAAGCTGATCATTGCTGTGGTGAGATCTAGGGAAGATGCGTTACGGTTGTGGGCCTGTGTTCAAGAGGAAAATTTAAAAAGTGGGGTACAAAAACATGGTAGAGAAGCGAGATCTTGTGAAATGTCTGGAAGATGCTGATTTTGATGAGCCTGGTATATATGAGAAAGCTATAGAGAGTTAGTATTTTAAGTCCATGGAAGTGGTGGGAGGAGAAGCAATGAGGAAAGACCAGTCATGAAGGTATTTTTCCCTCTTAAACCTGGAGGGCTTGTGACAATGCAGACTCCAGCTGATCTGGGCCCAGCACAGCTCCTGCCTCTCCACTGCATGGCAGGGACCCCGAGGAGCAGGCAGCTGCCAGACCGTTGTCATCCTTTCCCTGGACCTTCTCTTGTCATGACTGTAGTGGTTTAGCATTGCGTTGTTTTTAGCTCCTTATGGTAACACTGAGATGAGGTGGGTAGGACAGTGGCAGGCTGTGCTCTGGGCTCCCCATTGTGCTCTTGGATTTGTTAGAGGGGTTTGGCATCTGAATCTTGCCCCCAAGTGGCTGCATTTCAGCAGTGGCTGCTAACAGGTCCTGGCTAGTGGGCTCTGCAATGAGCTGTGGTTATTCTGGGCTGCAGTGGGGGTGGCAGGGGAGGGACAGTCTTATCCAGATCGAGAGCTGTCTGGGAAATAAGACAGTGGGTGCAGGGGGGTTCTTTTGACTGAGTGATAGGTCTGCAGCAGTGGATGGGAAAACACCAGTTTCTTGGGAGCAAGGGTGGATATGGACTGTAAGCAATGAGACATCGAGATATCCCCTGGGGCTGTGGCATGTGAGTGGCTTCATAGTGGTGATGTCTGTGTGACAGTGATGCCTCAGCAGATTTAAATGGCTGGTGTCCTGTCTGAAAACACAGGGGCACTGGTGGTTCGAGTTGTCTGTCTTCAGTTCTTAGGCCAGTGTGACCAAACTCCAAGCACTTGGAGGAAGCCTGGCTTTGTGTTTACCCTTCTCTCTCCTCTTCCCCTCTGTGCCTGGGTCCTGGCTGCTGCTGTTGCCACCGCCTGTCCCAAGTGGTCAAGCAGAGGATGCAGATGTACAACTCACCTTACCAGCGTGTGATGGACTGTGTACGGGCCGTGTGGCGCAACGAAGGGGCTGGAGCTTTCTACCGCAGCTACACCACCCAGCTCACCATGAACATCCCCTTCCAAGCCATTCACTTCATGACCTACGAGTTCTTGCAAGAGCAGCTCAACCCCCACAGACAGTACAACCCAGGCTCCCACGTGGTCTCCGGAGCCTGCGCAGGGGCTGTTGCTGCTGCTGCCACTACGCCTTTGGACGTTTGCAAAACGCTGCTCAACACCCAGGAGTCCCTGGCCTTGAGCTCCAACATCAGCGGACACATCACAGGCATGGCTAACGCTTTCAGGACGGTGTACCAGGTGGGCGGTGTGACCGCCTACTTCAGAGGGGTCCAGGCGAGAGTCATTTTTCAGATGCCCTCAACAGCGATTGCCTGGTCTGTGTACGAGTTCTTCAAATACATCCTTACCAAGCGCCAGGAGGAGCGTCGGGCTGGGAAGTGAGCCAGAGCCAAACGCCGTTCCAGACCTGCCTCACATCCCCTCCTGGTTTGTCTTCTGACCCCTCTCCCTTTTGGTTTGGTTTGTGTTGAAGAGAGGGGGCAGTGAAACCCTTTGGGGTTTAGCGATGCCGTTTTTCGCCTGCGGCTGTTGCAGATCTGCTCAGGCTGCACAGCTTGCTCTCTCCTGGGGTCCTCCGAGATGTCCCGCAGAGAGCTGCAGCCCAGGTCACATCCCTTGGCACTTTCGTGGAGCTGTGCTCCTGTTGTTCCCTTAACCACAACATCTCACGCAAAACTCGCCCCTCCTCAGAGGGGAAGGTGAATGTCCTGCCCTGCCCCCAGCAGGGCCAAGCTGAGCTCGCAGTCACCAAGGAGGGGGTGACGGCGGGATGCTGGGGGCTTTGTCTGGCTTTTGGCTGAAGCAAAGTGTAAGCCTTGGCCGTTGTCTCGTAGCACGCACATGTGATGCTGACTGCCCCAGTGGTGGTGGTGGTGGTGGTGGTGGGTGAGGGGAGGATGGCACTTGAGGAGGGAGCCTGTAGGTTTGTTCTTGTTCCTGCTCTTGACAGCTCCAATAAAAACAGTTCCACTCTATCCTCATGTCCCATTCTTACTCCGGCATGGCCCAGCTCCCAGTACTGTGCCTTTCTGACTGTGCCTGGTGCTGAGCTCTTTTGGTGGATGCCAGAGCAGAGAGGGAAGAGCAGTTTGGGTGTGGTGGTGGGAGAAGGAGGCCTCTCTGGCCCAGGCAGCATGCAGGGATGAGGGTGCCCCCATCCCCTTTGGCTCATGGTCCATTGCCTGCTGCTGGTGTGGGTTGTGACCCTGCAGGAAAAGCTGAGGTTTATGCTTCTTGGCCAGGTAGTCCCACACCCTCAGTCTCACTGGGGGTCCTCAGGATGCTTCCAAACTGCTCCAAATTGTGTTGTTGGTAGGAGGGGTTGTTGTGTGTCAGGAACAGCACAGGAATTTGGTGCTGAGTGAGGCTGGAAGGTTTTGCATACCTCTTGTAGGAGATTTGGGGCTCGGCAGAGCTTTTGCCTCATAATTTTGAGTAATTAGACTAGTTTGGTGCTTGATGAACATCGTAAGTTGCTCGAAGTGCTAATATCTTCTCCAATCTAGTGGTAATTAGTAGAATAACTTATTTTTTAACATGTTGTTAAACTAGTTGTCTTGATACCAGTTTTAGGGTCCCACCCAACTATGGAACTATGAGCTGAGCACTAAAGTATTGCCTCACTGTGCTGACCTGCCCAGAACAGATCTCTGGGTTTCTTGAACAAGGTGCTTATGGGTGATGTCTGACTCTCCCAGTGCATTCAGGTGTGGCATGTGTCCCACAGAGCCATGCTCAAAATAATTCCCTGGAGGAAGTGCATTCACAGCTGTGGTATGTGCTGCCAGTGGGTATCCGGGTCGGATTGGGGCTGCTCCAGAGGATCTGCTGGCCTGGTCTGCACAGAAGACTGCTGGAGTGGGCTGTGGTGAGGACAAAGTGGGGTTTTCCTGGAGCTGGAGAAGCTGCTGGGTGAGCAAGGGGGATGTGCTGCCCTCAGTGGCTTTGGGCTCCAGCACAGCTGGCCCAAGCCCCAGCCCAGCCCTGTATCCATCTTGCCCTTATGAATCACTCTTGCCCCGGTTCCTGAAGGTGGTGAGGGAAGCTGAATGACCACCTGTGGGATTTTTGATGGCTGTCTGGCAGGTCTGGATGTCCCTGGCACAGAGCAGCCACTGCTCTGCAACCTGGTTCCACCTGCGTATGTGCTGTCCCCATCCTCTGCTCCCTGGCATGGGCTGCAGGCCCCTGGTCCCTGCTTTGTTTTCACAAGCAGAAGGATGAGAAACGCCTTAAAGACACAAAAGCCACAGTGTCTTTCAGTGTCTTCAGGAACTGGAAGTTTCTCCACTCTTTCAGGATCTGGGGCTTTAAGATACAGTCTGCAAGATTTGGCAGCCCTGCAGCTGCTCCATCCAAGAGGGAGAAGCAGAGATGGCTGGGAGAGACCAGGGCAGGATTAGATTGGAGGGCAGGGCATTAGACAGGAGTTTGCAGAAGATGGGTACAGCTGGGCTCTGTCAGGACGTGTCTCTCTGCCCAGGAGCTGAAAGCTGTTGGCAGCAGAGCTGCAGCTTTGCGTTTAGCCCTCACCATGCGCTGAGGCAATGAAAAGCCCATAGAGGGAAAGGCGTAAACGGACTGGGGCTGGGGGAAGATTCACACTATTAAATCCATCAGCCACTGCAAGAAGCTCTATAAATGTCCGTGGGTGAAGGCATGATTGAAAGTGTCTTCAGGATGTTTTCCAGGAATACTTACCAACAGAAGTGCTGGGGGAGGGAGTGAGACACCCAGGAACAGGGAGATGCTAAGTCAGCACAGCCCGGAAATGCTGCTATGTGAGCAATTGGCCTAAAGCATTCCCCTGGCAAGGGCACAGCCTTTCTGGTTTCCCGGCACTTTGCCAGCTTACCCAGCAGCAGCTGGGTGTTGCCCAGTGCAGGCAGCAGCAGCCCTGCAGGGAATGGCACTGCCTGTGATGGGCTTGGCACAGCAGGGACAGTAGAGCTGCCATGGGGTTTCCCAGATATCCCTTGGGCCAGGCCACAATGGACAGGAAAAATGTCGTCCTGCTGCCATCTCTGAGCTGAATTCCTGTCACAAACTAAGGGCTGGCCATGGCAGCATGCTGCTGCTCCCCAGCTCTGCCAGGGTGGGGGTGTTCCCTTGCCAGGCAGACTGGTTCCTCTGGCACCTTTGGCATGTTGAGATGCCTGGAGGCAATGGAGTTATTGGCTGGTTCAGCTATGGCTGCTGCCTTTCCAAGGTCTGATAATGCCTCTCAGAGTAGCCACGTTGCTCTGGGTCTGTCCTATGGCCTCTTAGGTATTTGGCTGGGCTTCGAGTGCGATCTCTCCTCCTACAGCCTCTTCTGAGTAAAGAGACTATTTTTGGCTTTCCAGCAAGGAAGCTATGCTCGGCCTGGCAGAGATTTGGAGACAAACTCTTTTTCCTTTCCCTTCCCGGCAGGGTCCCCAGCCACATCCAGCACAGGCAGGGATTTGCTGCCTTGCCTTCCTATGTCCAACTGCCCCTTGAGCCCTTTCCTGATGTCTTCTGGGTTGGATGAGCCCTGCAACCCCTGAGCAGTCAGAGCTGGGAAGCACCACTTGCCTGGCCCTGCTCCAGGTGATAGGTCCAGAGCTGCCGCAGCTGTGCTATGGCACAAGCCCAAACTATTTCAGGCAGCCTGAGGCTGCAGTGTCAGGAGCAGCTCAGGAGCCCTCAGCTGCCTTCCTGGGGTAACTGGAGACAACTGCACTCCTGCAGGTTAAGGGCAGAGCTGGGGTCATGGAAGCTGGGGGCCAAGGGTTCATCTTACTCAGAGAAAGAAGGGGAGATCTCTCCAGTGTCTGTCCCATACCTTCAGCTGGGGCCAGTGGGCTCCTGAGCTAATCCTGCCTTCGTGACCCTGCACAGGGTGCTCAGGTCTCAGCACTCAGAGGCTTTTGCCTGCCCAGCTCAGGGACAGGCGCGGGAGGGGGGTGAGAGCACTGCCCCGGAAACCACATCCCTGTGCTGTCTCTGCCAGCACCCTGTGCTCCCCTGAGGTTTCCTGCCCCACTGCAGTGGGTGCCTGGCAGCCCTGCTCGGTGGGAGGAGGTGGCTGAAGCCCATGGGGAGCAGAGAGGTGGGCTCTCACCCTCCCTCCAGCCCAAACCCACCCTGGCTCTGGGATTCCTCAGGGCTCTGTCAGACCCCAATAAAGTTGTACAAGTTCTCATGACCTCCCAGCCTTACAGCAGTGCTAAACACACGCTGGAACTCCTGGACATAGAGCAGGCATTGCCTCTGGTGGGCCTGGGAAACCCCCTTCTCACCCACGCTGGTGCCTGGGTTAAACTGAGACACAACTCTGAGCTGGGCTGGTCCCAGCCTGCCTGGCTCTGTCCAAGCATGGCAGTGCAGGGAATAGCCTGAAAGGCTATTTCCCTTTCTATGTGGGGAATATACCCTGAAAGGTAAAGCTGAGGCTGAAAACCTGCTTTCTTGTCTTTAGAGAACCACTAGAGGAAGCAATCCCCTGGACTGGGCTGGGCCAGCTTTTGGCATGTCTGCTCTGATGGGGAGATATTGGTAATACCCCTACTTAGTGCAGGACTTTGTCAAAGTCCTCCAACAAGGGACTGCAAAGTGGCATCCTGGCTGGAGCTGGGTTGTGGGCAGATGGCCTGTTGCACTGGGGAGGTGGCAGACGGGGGAAAGGAGCTGTACCTAGGCTGGATGGGAGTGGCACAGGGGTGGCAGTAGGGGTCACTATTGCAAGCGTCCTCATGTGGGTGAGGATAGCGAAGGCAGCTCAGGCATGCTGTGATACTAGAGCTTGGTCTGGGATCATCCTCAAAAGCAGCGGAAGCAATGGCTGTTCCAGGAGATTGGTGGGGACTTCAGCCTTTTCTCCCTGGCCTAGAATGCCTACAGATATTGCCATGGCAGCCAGTGTCAGCCCCAGAGAAAGCCTGGAATGCCCCCCGGGGCAATATGGCTTTGGGACTGATATAGGAGACCCCTGGCAGGCACAGACCATGCCTGGCATAGTTAGGTGGGTGCCAGGAGAACTGCAAATCCAAGCACCTTTGGGCGTCCATTAGACCTGAGCAGTATGTCACCTGGAGCATTGCCAAGGGCTATAAAAAAGGTAGGGAATTGGGCCAAAACTGGGCTGTGCCTGTGTGGGACACAGCTCCCTCTGGTGAGGATGCAGCTGTGACAGGCACCAGGCGCTGGACACCAACAGCCATCCTATGTCCTTGGGCAAGAACTTGCGGAGAGAGAACACGTTAGCTGGAAGCTGCAGGCTGTGTCAGGGCATCAGGAGTTTTAGCGGGGCTCCTGGAATTAGGTGAATTACATCATTTTGGGGAAAAAATAAATCAGCTGAAGATCTGCTGAGTCTCTCACAGAGACATGCTGGGTGCTTGTGCTCAGCTAAAAGAGCACAGCAAAGCATTGCTCGCTAGCAAGGGACCTGCACGGTGGCTAGAGGCTGGGAAGGGACACCGGCCTTGTCCCCAGCTCTCCCCAGCAGGGCACGGGTGGGTGCGTGCTTTTGCTGCGTACACAAGCCCAAGTGATGCTGCCCGGTGCAGCAATGCTCCCGCGTCGGTCGGGAGTCTCCGAGCTCCCGCAGGGCTCTGCCTTGGGGAGACACCGCCTGCCCAGAGCCCACGCAACCAGCCCAGCCTTCCCGACGTCCAGTCTGTCTCGCTGCCCTTCCTAGTGGGGACACGACACCCTGCCCCGATGCTCCGTAGCCCTCTAAGCCTTGTAGGGGGACTCGCGCACCCCAAAGCGAGCCACCACCAGCTGCAGAACCTCCGCGGCGCGGGATGGTGGGGACAGAAGGGTGTTTGTCACTCCCTGTCCCGGGCGCTGGCCGATAGATGGCGGTGGCGTATCTCGCTTGGGAACAGGTCCCGGGAGCAAGTGTCCCTGTCCCTGCTGGCAGCCCAGGGAACCTGAGGATGCCAGGCAGCAGTCCGGGACCTCGCTGACGCCGGCACCGCTCGCTTGCAGCGGCTCCGGGCGCGGAGAAGGGTCGTCCCCGGGAAATGTCTGTGGGTTTTATTGCCTAGGCGGGAGATGGCGGCATGATGCAGCCAGGAAGGGCTCTGGCAGGACACAGGGGCAGCTCCAAAAGCAGTCTGCTCTGGAGGGGACAGAGATTCAGTCCCGCTCGGTGGACGGGTCACCTGGAGCCTTAGTTGAATCCGAGTGGATTCCCCGTGGGTCACCTGCATCCCTAGTGGCAGCACTGTGCCTGGTCTCACCACTGCAGGAAGAAGGAACAGCTAAAACATGCAAGTCCCGTCACCCTGCCCAGTCAGGTGAAGTCATCTCGCGATGCAGTGACTCATCCAAGGAAGGGAGGCAGATCCCTGTCCCTTGTGCTGGCAGGTAAGAAGTGGGAGAAAGCCTCGCTGGACGCTCCATAGCACAAGTACCAATATTTTAATTACCTGATCCATGGCTGGCAACAGCTTTCTTGGCACTGGAGAGTTCTTGTGTGACAACCCCATATTGCCATTGCCAGAAGGAACTTCCAGCATCTTCAACACCTGATGGCTCCACAGAGCCCCAGGGGTCAAGCAGCCTCACCAGCTCCCTGTTCAAGGGCTGGGGTGGCTGCAGTGGGAAGCTCTGCGGAGCAGGAGCTGCCACTCCAAATCAAGGAGCAAGAGCTTGGCACCACATTAGTGAACAGCTGGGTCCCCAGCCTCCCAACCCAGGCAACCAGAGGTGGCTATGACCAGGCTGAAGTAGATGGGACCAGAACTCAGGGATGCCTGCCCAGATCTACAAGCAGCCTGACCAGCCTCACTGGGAGCAGGTATCTCACTCTGCACCCAGGTGAGCTCCTTGCTGATGGCAGAAAATGGGTGGTGGAGACAGAAAGACAAAGGATAAGAGGGGGAGGGATGACCTCAGCAGCAGGGAGGGAGAGAGGAAGGGAAAAAGATGTCAGGAAGGAGAGGAAACCAGAGCGTATCTATGGTGCTGCAGAAGGAACAGCACTGCTTCTGTGTGATCCTGAGCATGATGAAAAGGCCACAGAAAACCTGCAAGAACTGGGCTTTGGATGGAGCCTCCCTAGGAGTCACTGGACAAAGACAAGTTCTGCTCATGGCCTCCTCCTTGTACAGGAAACTTGAATAAAAAACACAATGGGAGCCTGCACACGGAGTGGGTCTGAGGCCTGGGAGTTAAAACCTAGCTGCCCCAAAACTCCCTCCTTTCCTTTCAATCAGTGTACTTAGAGAATGTCATTTCTGTTTGAAATCAATCAGCACCTTCCCAGCTTGATTCCCAAACAGTAGGAAAACCCCCAATTAACCAGAAAGAAACACACACCTTCTTCCCCTTGGCCATGGCCATCCCCATCCCTCCCTCCTTCAAGTCCCTCTGGCTATGGCACCACCACTGCAGGACCATGCCAAAGGAATTTCCACCAGAGATTTCCCTGTGCCTCTAACCCCACTGGAGGCATCCCGCTTCAACCTGGTGTATGGGGGACAGGGTGCACCATGGGAGGGTGCTGCCTCCAGCACAGCCATGCAGCAACTTCCCCCTATTGTGTCTCCCCTCCCTGGGCAGCCAGTCCAATCTGCAATCTCCCATCATCTCCCTCCCACTGGCCTCTGCCGGCTGTTTCTCCTCTTTGGAGAGCTCCACTTCCGCCATCCTGCTCCAGGCCCTCCAGTACTGCTGGCTCTTTGTGCTGTTTTGTCCTCCTCATCAGCTCAGGGGCTTTGGGCGAGGCTCTGCAGAGGGGTCCCTCCCACTAACTCTTTGCCCTTCCTCCAATCTGAGCTAGTGGGACAGCTGGGATCTGTCCCAGGAATGGGACTTGCTATGGTGGACATCTAGAAACTTCCAGCACCATGCGACATCAGCCTGTAGTCAGGCCTCTTGGAATCCCCCGGCTGGGCACTGTTCCAGTTTTGTGCAGGGAAAGAGGGGTCAGGGTTGTCACCAGGCACAAGTGGGGAGAGCTCAAAACTGACCTCACAACTATGGCTGGGTACTGTTGCTGGATCATGCTGGTACTGCCCAGCATCACCTCTTGCAACGTGGCTGTGGGGTCCCTGTGTGTCCTTTCGCTTTACAGAACTGTCCATGCTCTAGAGACTGTGACTACAGACCCAGGCAGGATGTCCCACGCTGGGGCTCTGGTCTTGTCCAGAGGCTCTGGGTGCTGTTGAGATGCAGTGGATTTCTCATCAACTGCCATGTACTCTGAGGGGATGTGTTAAGCTGGGAACTCCTCTCACACACCCTGATTTTCGAGGAGCTTCTATTGTGGTTACAGTTCCTCTGGCTTGCACACTGAAGCATGAACTCACATGGGTCCCCTATTTTTGCAGACAACAGTCTGGCAGAACATGGAGAAAATGCAACTCTTTCCTATGGCAGAGACAAATCTCCCCAGCCTGACTGCTGCTGTGAAGAAAGCACATTACCTTTGTTCTTGACTATCCTGTTTCTACCCACGAGACCACAGGGCCTCAACCACTCATCTCCGAAAGCCAAGAGCAGGGCCTGGGCTTCCTCTCCTGCGACACCTTACTGCCATCCAGTAAACAATCAGTTGGGCGTGCCGCATCCTCTCCGAGCGCCGGCCCCGTGAAGCCTGCCGGCGTCGGGGTGGCTTGCGGGACAGCGGGGTGCCGGGCCGAGCCAGGCTGGAAGCCGGGGCCTGCGGGTTGCCCGCTCTCTGCCTGCAGTGGAAACAGTTTCTCCGGTTCCTTGCAAACAGCAAACTCCGAAGATGCACGTTCAGCTTGAATGGTGGGAACGTGCAGCATAAAACCCGGGGTTAGTAACGTCAACGGTCGTTACCTGCTGCTTCTGCGGGGGCAGAGCCTGGTCCCCTGCTCGGGACAGAGGGACTGTCACACACCACACATGGGGAGGTCAGGGGGAGGACACGGTGGGAAGCGCTGGGTCACGGGGATGGCATATCGAGCCCCTCGTCTGCGTCCGTCGCGCCGGCTCCAAGAAGACTCCGCTGGAAATGCCTTCGGAGCTCCAGCGTCGCGGCCAGGCAGATGTGCGGGACGGCACGGGAGAGCTCCCGGCGCCTTTGGTCCCCGCTGTCGCCCGGGGTGCCCCAGACGGAGCTCTTCGGGTGTCCGGCCTGCCCCGACGCGGCTCCGGCCCCGGCGGCGGGGCTCGGCACGATCCACACGGCAAAAGCACGGCCGCGGGAGCGGGGCCGCCACCGCCCCGAGAGCGCCTCGGTGGCGACAGTAGGACGGGGCGGCCCGGCCCGGGACGGGGCGGGCG
>VYZT01019400.1:202055-222179 GCA_013400735.1 Pomatostomus ruficeps | reverse complement strand
CGGCCCGCGGGCTGGGGCCGTAGCCGGAGCGGGCCCGCGCCGCCGGGAGCTGCCCCCCGCGCCCGGCTCTATTTACACAGAGCCTGCCCTTGTGTAAACGCTGCGCGCCGTGGTTTATCTCAGGGCCCGTCTGGTTCTCGTTCTCTGTCAGCAGCGCCCGGTGAAGGATGGCCCTTTCCCAGGAGCTCGGTCCTGATTTATGTGAGAACCGCAGCGCGCCGGGGACGCCCCCGCACGGCGGGGCCGGCGACGCGGAGAAGCGGCGGGTCCCGAGGCAGCGACCCGTCGGTGGGGCCCCGTGCAGCTCGGTCACATGCCGGCAGCAGACCCCGCGGTCCGGCACGGCACGGTACGGCGCTCCGCCCTCTCCTGGGTCCGGCTCTTTTCGCACGCAGCCTCGCTGCCCCTCACGGTGCACAGCGGGCGCCCCCGGAGGGGCTCCGTGAGGAGCAGATACGGAGTAGCTCCGTCGGCAGCTCCCAGCCCGGACTCGCTCCCTGCGCGCCCGCCTGGTCACCCTGGGGAAAGGATGGTGTTTATTCCTGCCCTGCCGCTTGCACAGGAATGGCTCTTTTTCACAGCTCTGAAAAGAAACATTATCTGTATTCCTCAGGAGAGCAGAGGGCTTTTGCTGGCAGCGGACCCAGGTCCCGGCAAGGGATGCTGCATGCTCATGTCCCATCTGTGCCCAGGTGGTGCCTAGACCGTGCTGTTCACTCGGGTCTGCCATTTGACACCTGCCTGCACCTTTCCGTATCCTCAGAACCAGCTGGCTTGGTTTGGCCAAGAACCACCCAACTAATGCCCATTTTCTTGAGAAATACATCACTGCAAATATGTGCTTTTCTTCAGTATTTTTTTGCGCCATTGACATTGGCTGATAAAATTTTGCTTCACGGTTCTTGAAGGGATGCATGGCTTGGAAATATGTCCCGAAACAAAGTGTCAGTGAAAAATAAATGTGTTTTCTAAAGGTCAGAACCAGACTCTAGCATCCTACATATATGTTTTCAAGGTGGGATGTTGGTTTGAGGGATACCAGTAACTGTGTGCAACATTCAGTGTTCAGCATTTTGAGGGATAGGAGCAGCAAATGCAAGGGTGCTGCCCATTGCAGCAAGGGGAACTCTGTAGGCTTGGGACACCAAAGGGGAGATTTCCCTTGATTTCAGTGCCTGATGGACCTCTGAAACTGAGGCTGACACGTTGAGCTTGGTGAGACCTAACTTGCAGGAGCAGGTAAAGGTCATCCTTCATCTAAGGTAGTGCAGGATAGGAAATGCCAGTGCCAAGGACCCCCTCCTGCCTGCTTTTATTTGGCATCTCTTGTGCACGAAGGATATCCAGGCTTCATAAAGCCACCCTGCTGCACAATACAGCCCCATGACTGTGGACGTGCAGAGGGTAGCAAAACACCTCTTCCTCTGGAGTAGAAACTGCCATAAATCACAGTTACTGACCGTGCGGTGAAGAGGGTCCCCTGTCCAGCAGGAGAACACTGCTGCAGGCACACGTACACCCACCCTGTTGGTACAGCACACCCCCAGCCTTCCTGGGATTACCTTTGCTCCGTGTCTCAGAAGCCATTGCTGTATGTTTGCATCCATGAGGTTAAGAAGCTGAGCTGAAATTCATCCTTCAGCAGAGGCCCAGCACGAGGCTTGCTCACCGCTCGCATCCACAGGCCTGTGTACCACTTGCATCCCATAGGGCTTAAGTGGAGCCTAAGTGGACCCTGGGCCTTGTGTTGGCGACCTGCCCAGTGCTAGATTTCAGCTCCAAGCCCAGGCCTGCTGCTCTGATTCATGCATGTAATCCCGCTGAGGTCAGCAGGTTTCATCCTGCTCCCACCACAGCCCGTGGGACAGTTCACACGAGAGTGGCAGGGTCAGGCTCTGTGTTTGTATGTGCCATAGAAAATGGAATAATTAAGATTAAACCAATTAAATTTTAACAGGTCTGGAAAGCGTTTTATTACATAATAAACTGGAGGGATTAACCGTGTCGGGCTTTGCAGCATGTGTGCTGGCGGAGTGGTTCCTTGCTGTCCGCAGCACTTGATGTTCTCCGGGCTGGGGACCTCCCTGCACTGCCGCCAGGGCCAGCTAACCAGCAAACACAGGGGGCTGGGAATGCAGCTGCATGCTGGCTCCTGCGCCTATCCAGCACTGTCCCCCAAAACATTCTGGGTGTAATGCTTTTCTTAGCCCAAGCAAAGCCTTTTCTAGAAGAAATTTTGAAAATTACACAAATGGCTATTCCTATGGTTTCCTTCAGGGAGAGGGAAGCCCTCGTGGTTCTGTACAGGCATGCTGGTGAGGAGCAAGTGGCTGGGCTGGATTTGTGCAAGGTGGTGACAGATGTCTCATCCTGGAAACAGAGCTGATAAGTTACTCTTGTTTAGGGCATCTGCCTGGCAGCCAGTCTCCACTTCTCTCCCTGCTTAATCAAGATTCCCTCTGGCTGTTCCCATGCAGATGAAGCCATCCTGGCCATGGCTACTCCTGGAGCTGGCAAATCTGTGCAAGAAATGGTACACAGCTGTGGGTTTGCCAGGGTGGTTTCAGGGTAATTGAGTTGAGAAAGGATGCAGAAACCAGCTTTGGCAGAAATTATGCTGCAGCCTCGGCTGAGCACATGCACAGGCCGGTGTGTGGTAGCATCCCTCAGCTCTGCTGGCATTTGTCTATAGGAGCTGACATTTGCTCCGAGGGGCACCCACAGCAAGTGGCCGTTGCACAGTTTCGTCTGCTTGACTGTAATTTGCTGCTGACCAGCTCAGGAGGATTGGACACAAATATCCCCTGCCGTGCAACAACCTGTACTTGGGGGCTAGGGAGGAGGATGGGGCTGGGGAAGCTCATAATTTCTGTCTCTTCTGGGTAAATATGGGTCAAAAGCCTGTCGGGCTCAGCCCAAAGACATTTTGCATGATGCTTCCAGAGGCCACAGCAGGCCAGCTTCCAGTGCTGTGGTGGGTTTTTCTCTGGAAGTGAAATGGTTGCTCTGGATGGGGAGTAGGACATGTTCAGGGACAGTGAAGGTAAACTGCTCCCTGGCTGATTACCATGCCTGGCAAGGTTAATGGCAGAGCATGTGCTTGGCCTGCACACGTCTAATAAATACCCATTCTTTTGTTTTCCTTTGAAATGCTTTTTGTATTTAGCAGTGACTGCTCATGTGGTTCTCTCCTGAACCCAGATCCTCACCAATGGCCACTGTATAAATAGGGAAGCCCCTGTGTCCTGCACACAGGAAGGCAGGTAGGAGATTTGAAAGCTTCTGTTAATAGTTTATCTCCGAGTCCACCTAATGAATTATCCTGGCAATTACTGTGCAGAAATTGTTAGTGTATCCTGATGATTCAGAACTTTCTAACAACAACTCTGGACCAAACTATAAACTGTTTTTCTATCTTGGAGTGGAGACTTGAGAGAGGACTCCTAATTGTTCTCATCCCCTCAGGGGCCAGAGCTGGATTATCCCACACAGGCTTCTCTGCAAGCTTGTTTTTAGTCTATCGGTGGGCCCTCTGCCAGACCAAAGGGATGGGGAACTGTTTTCTAGATTTAAATTCCCCCCCCCCCTTCCACTCCACTTACACCTCTGAGGAAGAGCATGGATTAGAAAGGATTTACCCTCATGGGGCTTTGGTTTGGGTTTGTGAAGATCTATCCTTAAAAGCGTTACCTTTTTTGTTTTATCCCTGACTCCCAGCTTTACTGAGGCAACGGGCAGAAGTGAAGTGCTGTGTTGTCCACAGTAGAGATCTCCCATTTCTTTTGAAATACCTGCCTTTAAATGGTATTTCCTCTTGGAGACAATGGCTTAATGTGAAGGACAAGCAGGTGGGGATGGACAAGGGTGGTGTTTCAGGAGCAGGACATGACTGGACCCCTCCTGCTGTGGTTGCTGTGCTTCAGCCATGCATACAAGAGGCTGGGTGGCTTAAAGGCTTAGCCAAAATATGTCCCTATGCCAGCACTGACAGGGCAATCTGGATCTCTCGGTATGGTTCCTGTCTTGTCCCTGTGCTGTTGATGTTCCAGCACACTGGAGACCATGGTTGTCCAAGCATGTCTGGGATGCTCTCCCCAGAGCCCATCCCGGTGCTCTCCCCCAGGATCCCTCCTGCACTGTGAATGACCCGTGCAGCAATGCTGTGTCAGGCCAGCAGTCTGCAGGCACTGGGGCCATAGCAAAGGTGGAGGGCGTTCTCATGGGGCCAAAGTAGTTCTTTCCTTCCTCATCCTTCCCTTTGCCGGGGTGCCAAAAGGCCACTCCACCAGCCATACCCTGTCCCACTGGAAGCACTGACGCCTGTCTGGCTGCCAGGACACTCCGCCAGCCCCGTCCCAGGCATGTTCCCTGCGCCCAGCAGAGGCGAATGGGCTGTGTGCCGCATCCCAGGGCCGCCCGGGCCCAGGCTCCCTTCTCCAAACATCCCTCCCGCCGTGCACCCGTGGTACCCCCGCGGCTCACCCACGTCCGCCCCGCGCACCCGCCCTTGCTGACGATGGGGAAAGTAGGAGCCGTGTCCTTGTGCTGACCTTCGTCTGACCTTCCAGTAACGCTCGAGAAACCCTCGGAAAGGCTTTCTCATTGTGCAGCCCCAGGGTTTCCAGGGAATTAGTCAGCAGGCTGGAATTGTGCTCTGTGTATGTGACCCCCCCTTATCCCCCCCTCCTGCCTCTCCCATCTCTGGAGCCGGACCGGTCCAAGAGATATGTTGCCAGGGTGACAGCGAGGTGTGATGGATGGACAGAGAGTGGCTGTGGAGTGGCAGGGCCGCTGGTCAGTAACCCAGGGCTGTGTTTATAAGAAGGAAGAGGCTGTTTCCTGGAGCTAACATAATGCAGCTCTAAAAAAGGCAGGGGAAATACATCATGCAAGGGGAGCGCGGCCTGGGGAGGGGAGGGCCACGGGGAGCTCAGCACCACAGTGAGCCTCCAGGTCAAGGTGCCTTTGACAGGGGCCTTTTTTATAGGCCATTTGCGTGAGAGTTCGCTGCTGTTTCTCTGCAGCCCTGACAGCGGCTCAAGGCCCAGCCGGAGTTTGGGGAGGGTCTAATCTAAACTCGCCAATTTCCAGCCCTTCTCCTGCAGGACCCACTGATTTATTTGGAAAATAAATAATCGACACTGACTATTGTTTTGTTGCCGTGGAGTGACAGTCCCCCGCCCTCCGCGTGGGGCTGAGCCCTATCCCACGGCGGACGCTCAGAGGAGCAGGGAGCTGTGGAGGGACCCTGATGCTGAGAGAGAGAGGGGCTTAGGTCCCTGCTTCCATCTGCCACCCCCCCACCCCCCCACCCACCATGCCTGGGAAGGGGCGATTCTTGTAGCCATGGTCCCTGCATGGGGCAGGCACCTGGGGCATCACCCGCAGTGCTCATTGTGCTGGACTCAGAGCTGGGGCAGCAGTGACCAACTGGAAAGGCAAGGGAATATCCCACCCTCCTTCCAAATGCCAGCTGTGCAGTTTTCTTCCCTTTAGCCACACTACAGGTATGTGAGGCACTTGGTGCCCAGCATTGGCATCTCCCCCAGTGTGGAGCCAGGGGCTCTGGAGCCCCACACCTGCTGCTGCCACAGGAGTGGGGTCATCCCCATGGCTCATGTCACCTCTGAGCCCTGCAACCATGCTCCCCCTAATGCCACCCTTAAAAAAAACCCAAAACACCAAACTCCCCCCCCAAAACCCAAAAAAACCAATCAAACAAAAATGCCAAAAAAACCCCAAAACAAAACGAAAAAAACCCCCAACCAACAAAAAATCCAACTAATGTACTTCAGAGAATAAATCTTCAGAAAAAAAGGGAAGAAATCAAGGATCATTTTGTTGTAAGTCCCACCATTTTCTGAGTAGGCATCATTGCTTCTACTACAGCTGAAAATTTATTTAAATGTTGTAATTTTTTTTCTTCTGTCTTCTATTACTTTTATTCTCACAATTCTTCAAGGGCTGAGGAAGTAATACTACATTTTGGGTTTTTCTTTTTTTCTTTTACAAGAATGCTAAAATTTTGTAAAACTTGAGAGTAGGGAATAAAGGATGAGAAAAAGGACAAAATACAGCATGAATGTCAGCCATCATCAGGCAGCTTCAGGGCAATGGAGAAAAAGAAGACAAGGAAAATGTGGAAACACAGGGCTTTAAAATTTCAAACAGCTTTCTGCTTTAGAAAACTGAAAGGAAAAAATTGTTTCAAAATACCCCATTGAAAAGTTAAATTAAATTGGTTTCCATAGAACAGTTTTCAACATAATTATTTTTGAGCAAGAAAATTTTAAGCAATTTTTTTGCAGAATAAGTGTAAGTTTTATAATTTCCACATCATTAATAATAATTCTACCTCAATATAATAATAAAAATCTTCAATTTGCATTTTCACAGGAAATACATGTGTTTGGTCCTGTCTTTACTAGTGTGGGAGTAATTTTTAAGTGGAGCCTTATTTTTGGCTGAGGTTTTTTCTTGTTCCTTTTTTCATTGGAGGAATGTTCTGTCTTCGGTGCTTTCATGCTTCCCCTGCTCTAATTCATGCAAATACTGCCACATGCGCAAATTCCTCAATGAGTTCAATATTTACCAGCAAATAATTTTTTTTTACAACCCAGCCTGTTCACTGTCTAAAGCCTCTTTCTAAATAAGGATTTGATGAGTATTTGTATATTTAATGTCTGCATTGTTCTAAGTGACTTTCAACAACAGATTCTCTCACTCACTTTCCCTTCAAATTAGCACATTCACAGGCACTTATATATGAATTTGCGTTCACCTCAGATTTTATAAAGCTGTATTTGAACAACTTGCAAAAATTCCCAATCCATATTTTGGAGTTATTTGGTTTTCTCTGACATATCACTCACAGCTGCCAGTGCAGAGAAAGGCAGTCGCTATTTCCGGAAGCCCTTGTGCTGGGCAGTCTAGGGAAGTGCTGTCTGTGCAGGGGCAGTTGGATCACGCTCGTCCCCAAGCAGCCCCATCCCCGCTGCGTGGATATCTAAGATCAGTCATGAGCATGGGCTGTTAGTTTTTTTAAAAAAACACTCTTTATTATCGTTTTCATGCCCAGTTCTTGTTGGATTTGTGTCACCCCTCTGTGACACCCCAGGACACGCTCTGACCAGGGAGGAAGCAGGGCTGGGGAGGGGCAGAGGGGGGCTTGTCTTTCCAGCACAGCAGATTAAGGCTGCCTGGCTCCTCTGCAAGCCTCCCCAGGTGGCCATGATATTTCTAAAGGACTTGTCCATGTGCCGCAGTAAGCTCATTAGCTAATTCCCTTATTACGCAGCATCAACTGAAGCATGTGTGTTTAGGCAGCCAGGGAGCCCCCTCTCACCTTCCTCCCCAGCTCTTCTCCCTTCCATGTTACCCCTTTCTCTTTGTTGTAGCTGAGAAGGTGGGCTTTTAAAAGTCCCCTTGCCCAGCCATTTGGAGTGCGTGCTTGTCCCTCCATGGCTGGTCCCAGTCTCGGGGTGCCCGCAGTGACAGGGGTGGCCCGGGGCAGGACAGCGCTCACCCAGCACTGCAGCGCTCTCATCTCTGCCCAAGCGGCTTTTCGGGCTCATTCACGTTTCCATGTCAATCTCGGAGCCTGGCTGGGCACAGGCACTGAGGGGTTGATTCAGGCAGAGTGAGGCATGGAGAGGTTCCCAGGAAGAAGGCTGTGGCACGAAACAGCCATGGTGGATGCTGCTCTCTGCATAGTAACCCTGGGTTTTGGGTTCTTTTTTGGGCTCTTGCCCCTTGTCCCCTGACCCCAAACCTGTCAAATTCTCACCTGGAGGTGGGAAGTCAGAGCTTGTGGGGCCAAGCCTTTTGCCCTCAAGCATGGAGAGCCTGGGGACCCTTTTCCCTCACCGCCTGCTCCAGGAGAAGCCCGGTCACAACCCCTGACTAGGGAAGAGGGTTGGAGCAGCAGCCCACCCTCTTCCTTCTGGGGGGCCACACACCACAAAATCCACCCCGCGCCGGCGCTTTCCGGCGCTCTGTGAGAATGTACAGTTTGTGGCTCCTTCACTGACTTTGAAGAATGTCCCTTTATTCACAATGTTATTTCCTTTAATCACTGTGAGGTTGCAGGAAATCTTCTTGGAAAATTGTTTCAGATTGGCTGGAATTATTGTACTGTTGCAGGGATGGAAAACTCACTTGAACTTGTTTTCATTTTACCCTAAAAAGTCACTGTCCCCAGAAGGTTCAGATGAATTTGGATAAACATGTGAGTTCTGAGGATGTAGTGGTTGTTGAGCATTTCTTTTTCCTCCCTTTTTTTTTTTTCCCCAAATGAATCTTTGTGGCTTTCCAAGTTCCTGAGCTTTACTCAAGACCAGGGGTGCAGAACTAAAGGAAAAAGGGACCTTTGGCATAAACAGATCATAAACAGACTGAAGACAGGCAAATATATCATTAAGTGACACAACACGAGGGTAGAGATAATGAACCAGTAAGTGATAGCTCTGGCCATTAGCTAAGAGCTGAATAGACCAAATTTTCTACCTGAGGATTTCTCTGCTGGCTGACATAGGAAAGACAAGATGTTCTAAATCTTGACTTTCATGGGAATTTAGTCCCATTTCCACATCAAATTCTTGAATTCTTGTGAGTAATGGAGAAATGTAGTCTAGGTGAGTGTTTGGCTACATGAGAGCACAGCTGGCTGAGAAAAGGTATCAAAAGGACAGTTTCCCATGCTCAGTCCTCAGACAGGGCCTGGTCTTGGTTTAGGGGTAGTCAGTGCTTTCATCAGTGATCTTCACCTGCAGCACCAGTCTGCAAAAGTTATTTTCTTGAGAAAGTGAAGAAACCTGAAATAAACCTGTTGATAAGAACAAATATAAGGCTCTTCTGTGAGTTGGGAAGAATCAACACTGCAAGCACTGGCTGGGGAATGAGCAAGGTTGCTCTGTGGGAAAGTAGCTGGAGGTGACAGTGGGTCCCACAGGGAGCGTGAGACAGCAGCAGCCCAAGTGAGAAGCGCAAAATCAGACCAGGACATATAAACAAGGTGTTTGTAACACACCTGATGTGATTCTGCTGCATTTAAAGAGTGTCAGACTCAGCACTGAATCCTACTTGGGGCTCAGCATTTCAAGTTGCTGTTCTTGGAGAAAGCCCAAGGAAGAACAAGATCAGAAATTCAGAAAACATGACATACTGGACAAGGCTGAAGGGTAGCTTAGTATCACAACACAAAGACTACAGGGAAATCAGATAAAAGTCTTTAAATGCATAAAGCCCTGCTACAAAGTATGAGATAATAGGCCATTCCTTGTTTTCAGGTGGGTAGAAGAAGCCACAGACTCACCCTGCAATGATTGCGGTAAAAGTGATTAAAACTTGTTTTTCCTGGGAGCCGTCGTCACCACTAGACGCTTCTTTTAGGAAGAGTTTAGACAAAAGCTCCACCAGGAAGGGTTTGATTTGTTTGGGGGCAGGCAGACAGGCTAGGTGACCTTTCAAGGGCCTTCCAGGCTTATTTTTTATAATTCTGTGAATACAGATACTAAAAAAAGAGAAGATAATTTTGCCTGTGGCCAGTCTATTCAGGACTGGTCCTTGCCAGGTGTGTTTTGCTTCAGCTGTGAATGTTTCCAATGTTTCCATTAGCTTGATTTTTTTTGTTTGTTTGTTTGTTTGTTTGTTATTTGCTCCTAACCATTTCTTTTCCCCTATCCAATTTTCCCCCTGTTTCTGTACATCAGTCTGATCCCTCTGATCCTACTTTTCCTGGAATGGTCATATGCCTTGTGTGGTCCCCTGAAGCCCTTATACAGAGAGACCATTTCTTCCCCACCCAATGTGCCGTGTGTCTACACACAGTATCCAGAAGCATCCTGGGGCAGACCCCGTGTCTCTCCTGAATTTGCTTACTGACAGACCCCTGGTGTTCCAAGCTTGTGCCTCACTCCTGGTTTCAGTCCTGTCCTAAGGTCCCTGCAGATCGTCCGTGGGCTGGGTGTTTTTCTGTTTCTAAAACAGGAGTAACAACTGTCGTCCCCCTCCATCTGTGGGTTTGCAGATGTCAACTGTCCAGTGTTTACACTGGGTTTGTGCAATGGGAATTTTTCTATGTGTATTAGTAACATGATGTATTTTTACTCACGATGTTTAAGATCAGAGTTAGTCACCAGATCACCTATGCTGATCTCCTCGACTGCCTTGTCTTGTTACTCTTTCTGGATCTGAATAACCTGGGGTTTCACTAATGCACAAAAGCATCTGGTCTGGAGGTGCGAGGGAGTTCATGGTTTGGTCCTATTTAATCACTGATGGTTAATCCACCAGCTAGTCAGCATTGCTCAGTAAATGTATGTTGTATTTCTTATGCAGGGTTGTCTGGCTTTTAATTTCCATCCATTGATTCCTGTTCTGCCTTTTTTGGCTGGAATAAAAAGACGTTAGCACATGGTATTTTCTTACTATGAGAGTACTTGTGCATAGCAGTCAAATTTCTTGAGCTTTTTTAAGAAGAAAACAGGTTGAGCTTGATTCTGTCACTGTGGGGTGCATTCTCCTGCAATTGTGTCTTTTCTGTGCCTGTTTTCTGCACTCTCTCTCATTTCACAGAATAATTTTGGCCTCAGGAACTCTGGCAGTACAGCCCGCTGGTTGGGCCTTGATCCATTGAATTTTGGAAATGTCTGAAGACACAGATTCCATCACTTCACTCAGTTTTTAAGCCACCTTGTGTCTTCCCCCTTCCAGCCCATACCTCCCCACTCTGTCTGCAAGGATGCTGTGGGAAATATGGGGGGTGAGGGGGTGGGAATCATGTTTACATCTCTCACTTCATCTAGATCTTTCTAAAGTGATGCATCAGGCTAGTCACAGTATCTCTGGGTTGGCATCCCATCCTCTGCTGCACAGAGCACTGCCTCACAAATCCCATTTGCTGCATTCCCAGTTCTGGTGCCCAGGCCTATGTTCACTATGTGGTCCCAGCACTGAGCTCGCATCCAGCTGTTCACCCCCAGGACCCCAGACAGCCCCAGTCAGAGCCTGAGCCTTCTGTTAGCCCCTGCCACCCAGAGGGATAGTCCACTTCCCTTCCAACACATCCAGCTTGGCATTCAGCTCAGTCAAAACCAACAAGCAGGTACTCCATCTTTTCTATGACTTGTAGGGCTGCAGCCAAGGTTGGCATCAGTGAACTGGTGCCAACTCTGAGCTTGCCTGTGCCTGCACTGGGTACCTGGAGACCAATGCTGACACCATTGCAGCAACATCTCCCTGTTGAGAACAACTTCTGCAGACCAGTCAGGGTGTAGGTAATGGGTGGGCACTCAGTATTATTTAAGACAAATACTTAACCAGAATATTGTTAAGCTCCTCTCAGATACGCAAGGGTCTGACACCTCACTGCTCCCTGTTTCTTTGAAGCCATTGCTTTTGGTCCTATGGGCAGTTCGTGTCCCTGCTTGAGACACAGTCAAACTTCTTTGTTCCCCATTTTCAAGCAGGATTTCCTCAGAAAATCCTAGGAAGAAGCTATGGACTAATAATACCTTCACCATATATGGTGCATTTCATCTTCGGTTTGCGAGCGCGCATTGCCCTGCATGTGGCACGCAGCTGGTGAGCGCCTTATCCAGCCCGGCACCGCCGGCTGCTGCAGAGGCCCAAGGCTCGAGTACAAGATCAGGTACATTTTGGCTAAGCTTCTGCTTTTCCTTCCGTGCAGTGTCTACACTGGACGAGTTTGGCCTGTGCAGTGCAGATGACTGCTGGTGCTTATGTGTGCTTTTATAGTAGCATTTCAAAGGGCTGGTTGCAAGGAGGTGCATGCACATTTCCTGTATGTCTGGCCAAAAAGCTGATACTTGAGAGCACTGAGGAACCCTGCAGTCCCGCAGAACATGCCATTTTGGTGTTCACAAAAGACAGAGTTTTGCCCAAACGTGGGGAACGTCATGGAAGGTGCCAGCATTATTTTCCTCCTCCTGGATTTGCTTGGTTTTATTTCTCATTCTGCCACTCTATGACCGTCCAGCTGGTTTGTTCCTGCACTGCACAGGTCCCAGCTCTGTCAGATGTGCCTCATTAGGGATGGGGGCTCAGGTTTAGCCTTGCTCTCTGTTGGCAGCTCAGAGGTGGCCAAACTGTGAGTAACTGCCGCACGGCTGGTGTGACAAGGGACAGGCTGGGGGAGTGCAGGTGTCCAGCTGCAGAGGTCAGGTATGTCCCCAAGTGCCAGCTATGCCATCAGGGGCACTTTTTGTGCAGGTCAGCCTCCTTAAACCTGTCCAAACATGCCAGAGACTCTAATGGCCAGGCAGGAGGACAGACCCGGTGGTTCCAGGTCTCCTCTCATGACATCCGCCGAGTCCCCTTCCCGCACTAATCTTGTCCTTCTATCCAAAACAATTATGGAGGGCTTGTTGTTTTTGGCACAGTCCTTTATTTACAAATCCCATCCTGCTTATAGCTCATGGTTTCATTATCCTCTAGATGTTTACAGAGCTCCTTTTCTTAATATTTGTGCCATTATTTTACTAGGGATCCGGGTGAGACTTTCCAGACAGTAATTGTCTGGCTCATCCTCTCCCCGACCAGCTAATTCTGCAGAAGTGCACATCTCCCCACTGTCCCTGCCAGCCCAGGGCACCCAGAGGGACAGGCATGGGCAGGACTGTGGGCAGTAGAAGAAGGTTACCCTGTTCTGAGGTTGCTGGGAGGGATGTGCAGAGGGAACAGCTGCCCTGCTGCACCCCACTGCCCGCAGGCCCTTGTTGCTGCTCCTGAATCTCTGAGGTCCTCTGGAAACTTCATGCTACTAATGAGCACCTCCCAGCCCCTCTTCGCCCTGCACCCCTGCTCTCCACTTTCCCAGGCTCAGGGCACAGGTGCACTATCCCCTCTGCAGGCTGTCAGCTGGCTGGGGACTGTGTCCTGGGAAGGCAGACAGTGGCAAACCTGTCGCTGGGACTTTGGGGTTATTAGCATGGTGCAGACATGGGTCGGCGGCTTAGGCTGTGCATGGCTCTGATGCTGGTCCCTGCCCCTGGGCTGTCTGTCACAGGGGCTTGTTTAACCTTCTTTGCAACAATATCACAGTCTTTAATCTGTTTATCCTCATAACCCTGCAATGAGGTGAAGGATGGTTATCCTCATTTCAGAGGTAGGGAACCGAAGGGATTCTTTTCAAATGTAGATCAGTGTTTAGTGATGCAGAGATAAAGATTTGAAAAACATGCCTGAGACAACAGGCGTATGGTGTGTAACTGAGCTGTGTTTCTGCAAATCCCATTAAGTGCCTCTGCCTTTTTCAGCTGGTGCTCTCTTGGGGCAGACCTGACATGGGGAAATGCCATGCAGGCTCCAGCCTCCTGGTCCATGGGTGGGACAGGCTGGGGAGGGGGAAACAGCTGAGCCCGTGCCTGCCGTTCAGTACCCTGGGTGTGCTGTGCGTGTGTGGGGCTCCAGGCACTCACACCTGAATTGCATCAGTGAGGGCATACGACCCTCGGCTGTGTTTGGGAATGAAACCTAAAGCCTATTTGTACTGCAAGTGTGCAGATAAAAGTGTGAGGTAGGAAATAAAAAGGGGTGCTTGTGCAGCATCCCTCTGGCTGTGCAACACAGGCAGGGCCAAGGCGCTGAACAAGGAGCAAGCTCTTTGACAACAAGCTCTTTGCTCTCACTGCCCAGACAATTAGTATAGAGAGTAGATTTGGTTAAAAACCCCAAGCCGTGGTTTCTGTGCCGTGGTCCTGGCAAGAGGTGTTCCTGGCTGCGGCGGGGGGCTTTCCCAGTGGCTGGCCAGTGGGGTTGGGTGCGGATCTCAGGGCTGCTCCTGGGCAATTGTTGCTGTGCTTGTGGGAATGCGGCAGCTCGTGCAGTGAGGAGGTCAGTGCCTTTGTCTTGCTGCGGGGAGTTTATCTCTGCGGATCTTGCCTGCTTTCCTGGGTCAGGCTTTACCTCCGCTGTTATCAGCAAATGCAGGAACAGCCCGCTCCAGAGCCGGGCTGCATAGGAACCTCTCGACCCCCTTGCAGGAGGAGGCAGCACTTTCACATCTCTCCCACGCTAATGGGCACCTAGCAGGCCGGCGATGGGATGAAATGTGCCATGCCCTGTGGTTGCTGTTCCTCCTTCACCACTTCGTCAGCACCATTCCCGTGCACCCCAGCGGTATGGGATGCAGGCAGCAGTGAAGGAAGAGGCAGCACAGCTGGCAGGACTCTTCCTGGTCTCACCTCCCACTGGGCCCTTCACCACAAACACAGGGGACAAATCCCCAGTGGCAGCACTGATTCCCCCTTCTCTGCTGGGCTGCCCTGTCCCAGTGCACCCTCCCCTTCTCAGCAGCTCCGTCTGGACCCCTCCAGCTGTCTCCAGAAACCCAAACCATTAGCATTTCCTGTTCAAACATTTCCAATAAATAAATGGAGACATCATGCCACAAGCCCGCAAGTGACCCAGAGGCGGGTCCAAGGCCGGGATGGACACGACCACCCAGCGCCCGACCCCCTGGCTGGGCGCCAGCCCTGCCTTTGTTTGAATTCCCGGGTGAGTAAGCGCTTGGCTGACGCCAGCTGACATGCTGTAAGAAATTATTTTTGATATTAAATAAATTGTTTTCAGTAAATCTGCTCCTACACCAAGGTCCAGAAGCTACCCGCAGCACTGGGCTCCCTGCAAGAGAGCTGGACTCCCTTTTCTTGGCTTTGTCCTGGCTGTACTGGGGGACACACCCTGTCCAGAGGGGTCCAGCTGGGGCCGGCTGTGCTGCAGTTGCCTCAGCCCCATGGGTACAGATCCCACTGCTGCCCAGCAGCCAAGGTACACCATGGCAGAGCAGCTCCCTGCAACACTTCCAGTGTCTCTGTCCCAATGCTTGAGCCAGGCTCAGTGGTGAAAGAGCAGAGGCTTGGCCAGGAGGTTTGCTGCCTTTGGGAATGACCGCTATCTCCTCATCCCAAAACCCATTTCCTTGCCTGTGCAGAAGTCCATGCCTTGATATAGAAGTGCCTATAATTTCCCTCACTGGTCTTCCACACCCTTAGGAAACCACCTTCAGTGCGCCAGGGTTCCAGGTGTTACTGCCTGAGCAGGTCATGGTTCATGGGTCAGTGCCCTGACATCTGCCAGCAGGTGCTGATGCAAAAGGAAAAATGAGGGGAAACTCCTGGGTGCCTGTGGGAACAAGTAGACATAGAATAGACAAGCCAGGCCATGAGTGGTCCATAAGCCAAGCTAGAATTCCAGGGACCCCAGGACTAATGTGCAAAATAGTTTTAGAGAAATAGCAAACCTCTGTCTGCGCCCAAGAAGTTGCAAAGGCAGGAGAGGTTTGAGCCTGATTAGGTAGGTGGAAATGCTCCTTCTTGGGGTGCACAGACTTTATCTTCACTGCTCTCTGGCTTTGAGCTGGAAGCAGAGATGGACTTGGAGCTAACCAAGTTCTGTCATGGTGGCAATTAGGAAAAATACCAGGAACATAGCTTTCACTATTTTTTTAAATGTATGTTTTGTTGAAACCAAAACTTCCTGTTTTGTTTAAATGTGTTTAAAGGAAAAATTTTGCTGTTGAAATTTTCTGAAGCATTTTAAGGTATTGAAATATTCTTTGAAAGAGAAGACATAAATATTCTGCTCCAGAAGCATTCATTCAGTGGGGTGTTATGCTCTGACATTATAAAACTTCAGAAACTGAAATGCAGTGAAGCCGCATTTTAAATAAATTGTTTTCTGGAGAAACATTAAAGTCTTTTCTGATTTTGATTTATTTCATTATAGAGCTTCCGCTTTGCTCAAGGGAAACTCCTGTTTCTCACACCTACAGCAGGTGAGAGAGGGGGTGGGATGGCAGGGGGCTGCCACAGGCACGGTGCCTGAGCAAACAGCTTCAGAGCACCCAGGTGTTGATGTGTAGCTCAGCAGAGTGGGAACCAATTTTTTTTGTGCCAGTGGGTGAAAGCCCTGGCACTCCTCTGTGTGTGCAGTGGGGCTGGCAGGGCAGGAAGACAGGAGGCAGATGCTGCAGGGTAGGATGGCCGGGAGCTCAGACTCAGGGGGCACCTGCAGGGCTGTACGTGGGCTCGTCCCGGGCCACGCTGGGGTCCAAGCTGCCTTCAGCACCTTGGTGCAGCAGGAAGGCAGTGTCAGGGGCCCCATCCCGCTCCCTGATGGTGCCCCTCGGCAGGACCTGCAGCCCCGGCTGCCACCAGGGCCCGATGCCATCAGCACTCTCAGGTGCTGACAGATGGACCCATGGACCCGGCAAGGGGCTGGCAGGGGCCGGAAACTCCTGATCCCTCTTTATCTGCCCCTCAGCCTGCTCTCATCTCCCTGTCATGCTCTGTGTCTCGCCTGGTATCTCACGCTCCTATTCCTGTGCCTTGCCGGCTGCTGGGGGCTGCCCAGCCTCACAGCACTCTGCGACCAGGCACAGGCCCCAGAATCCCCCATGCCAGCCACAGAGTGAGGTTCTGGAACACCCTCCCCTGGGACCTGCTGGGCTTGGTGCCTGCAAGGAGCACCAGCTCTGAGGGAGGGAAGGCACCACAGATGCCCCCATCCCATGTCTGCTGCATGCTGAGCGTCGGCCACAGCGGCAGGCAGGTGCCTGGGACACGGCTCCATGGCTGCTGGGCATTGCAGGTTGGAGTGGGAGGGAAGTATCAGGCCCAGCTCAGCATCATTGTATACTCTGAGGTCAAGGAGCCTTGCTGCTGTCTTCCTCAAATGTACGGCCTGCTCCTGGGCCAGGGCCCAGCTGAGTACCAGCTCAAAATGAATCACAAGCATTTCACTTGGCTCTTGTGACATCCCCAATCCCCACTGCTCCATTGCAAATCGTCCCTGCTGGGCAGAGTGGCAGTGGAGGGATCAGGATCCACAGTTAATGTAGCTGCCCCTAAATGCACCGCCAGAGATCAGCTAATCTGATAATTACAGCAACAAAAGCCATTTAGACAAACCATGACCTGACCTCCAGAGCTTGGAATGAAAACATTTTACCCTCCTCTGTCTGGATCCTGCACTGAGAAAACATCTGTATTTGGAGGATGCTGGGAAAACAGCCCCCACACGGCACCTACTGGGAACAGCCTCAGCTCTGCTCCGTGCCACACACTGCTTGCACCCAGCCTCAGACCGAGATGGGCAGGCTGCTAAACCCTTGCTGTGATGCCAAGATCGACAGTGTCCCAGTACTGGGCAGGGCACTCTGGAGAGGAAGAGGATGAGGCAGAGACCAGAGAGGTGTGAGGGTGACTCTTGTGAGGGAGAGTGAATGGGATGAGGTCAGTGGAGCTCACCCTCATAAAAAGGGCTTTTTTTCCAAGACCAAGTGAGACTTGATGGTGTGGGGAGGCCATCACCTGGTCCCCAGTGGTTCCTGTATCCCTGCAGCAGCCTGAGCTCTGCAGGAGCCAGGCTGGCTGTCGAGCCTGCCTGCCTCTGGCTCCCAGGAGGAGCTGAGTGCGGGGGGCCCCATCTGCGTGCGGCACGACCGTGCGTGCCCGGGGGCTTCTTCGCTCTGGGTAAGGTGTACAAGCTTTCCCACTGAGTGGCAGGTCATTGCTGACTGTCAGTCCAAGGCAGGAGATAAAGGGAGGGATGCCTCAGGGCTGGCTCCCATGTTCCTCCTGCTTTTACATACGTGTTGGTGGCAACCTTTGTGTAGGCTGAGGAGATGAAAGCTCAGGGCCAGAGGGATCTTGCTAAAGCAAAGCCACCCAGCTCGGGGGCCCGACAGCCTGCTGCTTTGTCTCTTATTGTCTCATTCTTGCATTTCTTCCCAGCGGAGTCCCACTCTGTGCTGTCAAGGGCACGGGACACCGGCTGAGCTGGAGGCACCAAGCGCACTGGCTGGTAACTCCTGCTGGGTCAGCGACCTCGGCCTTGCAGGCACAGGCAGCAGCACAGACGGTTTCCACCAGACTGGCAGCACTGAGCTCACACGGCGCAGAAGCTCCTGAGGAAGGGGAGCAAAATGATGCTGATTTGGGGAAATTGCATCTTTTTCCTGCAACAAGCACTGCTCAGCCTGCTCTGGCAGTTTCAGGCAGCAGCTTGGTGCAGCCAGCTTGGCAGGCAGCACCCCTATGCCTTTGTGACCTCCCTGTTCTGCACTAAGAAAGCACTTGGCCATGTCCCCAAGTATCACAGTGCTCTTCAGAAAGTGGTAGGATTAGAAACCAGTAAGTGCAGTGAGAGCCTGATAGTCTGGGGACTCCCTAGCACTTCTGTCTGCTCCAGAAATATGTTCTAAGCAGCCTCTGTCTGTTTTTTCCTTTGCAGCATTCCACTTGTGCAGTGCTTTATTCTTTGTGAGCAGAAAACATGACTCACCCTGCAGTGGGCTACCCCCAGATCCCTCTGATGCCCTTTTTTTCATCAGCTGCTTCCTTGCCCAGCACTGCAGTAACTCTCATTTAGCAGAATCCACTGACCTTGAGAAATCCAAGAGTTCTTCATCCAGCTGAGATTAGAATTAAGATTAGGGCTAGAGTTAAGGGTAGGTTTAGGATTAAGGTTTGGATGCCCTCACAGCAACTTGGCCAGGTCAGGTGTTTGCAGAGGTTCACAGCCATAGCAGAGAGCAGACCTGAAGCTCTTTTTGGGTTTCCATGCAGCTTTTTCTCAAGGCCTGAATGAAATTTTATCCAAGTTGGACTAACAGCCCCATCAGTGCCAAGGCTTTGGACTAGCACTGCTGTCATGCTTCTCTGCCTTTCCCATTACACTGTTTTCTCTGAAGGCAGAAGTGCTGGCATGCTACTGTGCCGACAGACAGCTCTACCTCTCCTCCACTCTCATGCTAAGCAGAAAGTGCACTGGGCAGTTCTTCCAGGTGCTGCCCGGAGCCGGGGAAGGCGAGGGCTGTGCTCCTGGGCTCCCTCCCGGGCAGCCGGGTTGTGGTGCCACCTTGAGCTGGGAGGGGGGCAAGGAGCCAAACTGGTTTTCAGAGGGATCTTGGCTGGGTTAACAAAGGAAGCATATAACACGGGTTGTCTGCAAAAGCATTTGGGGACAGCATGGTCTTCCCCGTCCTGTACCCCCGTGTTCTATGTCACGAAGGGGGGTGTGTGTCACGCTGTAGGGGCTGTTACTCGCGACGTCCTTCCCGTTTCCCTCGAAGCCTTTCCCATATTAGCAGGTTTGCGGGCGGATTCTCACAAACTTCAAAAGCCGCTCGAGATAGGTGGCGGGTTCCTAACGGAGCCGGCCACGCATCGGGAGGCACGACCCCTCTCGCCGGGAAGGCGTGGGGCCAGTTACGGGTGGGATGCTCGTGCAGCCCCAGGCCGCTTGCCCCGCCGGGCCGGAGCCGTGGCTGCCGCTCCCCGCCGGGGTTTCTGGATGNACCGCCGCGCCCCCGACGGCGGCCGCGCCCAGGAGCGCCGGAGGTCCCCGCACGGCTGGGGGGCGGCCCGCAAGAGCCACAGGGGCCGGGGGCATCGCGGGCAGCGCTGTGCCTGCGCCAAGGGCGTGGAGCTTGGCAGCGAGACGAACACCCCATCGATCAGTGCGATGTCCCGAGCTAACGAGTGGTAGGGGAGACCCTCACAGGTGACCCTGGGGTTTCCCCGGGGCTGGGAGGTTCCCAGGGGGTCAGGTCAGCCCACAGCGTGTGACTTGCGGGTGGCTGTGAATCGGGGAAGTGCCTTAAAAACCCAGGGCAGACGCACAGGGGGGTCCCCGTGACCTGCCCTGAGGCGGAAACACCCACCGTCCTCACAGCGGTCTCCGTCCCGCAACCGCGTCACGGCAGCCCCGGGATCGCCCCGGGCACTGCGCCCGGACCCGTCACTCCTGGGCACGGCCCCCCGGGGCGTCCTGCACCCCCGAGTCTTGCATCCCGGGCACAGTACCCCGGTGCCGTTCACCCGGGATTTGCGCTCCAGGGCTCATCTGCAGCTCCGGGTGCACAGTGGGGACTGTGCCGTGACCCCGAGCACTGCGCCCCCGAGCACTGCCGCAGCGCAGCGCTGCCGCGGGCACGGCACCCCCCTCAGCACCCCGTATTGCACGGGTCATTGCACGCCGGGACCCATCTCTGCAGCTGCGGGAGCCCCCCCCGCCCCGGGCGCCGCACCCCGATAAGGGCTCTGCACCCCCGGGCCGAGCCCGGCTCCTGGCGGGGCCGAGGCGCGGCCTGGGGGCACG
>VYZT01019400.1:177149-202041 GCA_013400735.1 Pomatostomus ruficeps | reverse complement strand
GGGCGTGGCCAAGCGCGGCGCGCTGATTGGTCGGTGCGCGCGGCGGCCCCGCCCCGCCGGTGAAGGTGAGCGTCTCCTCCAGGCTCCGCGCGCCGCCCGTGCCGAACCGGAGCGGAGCGGACCGCAGTGGCCGAGCCGCCATGGCCGCCTCCATCTTCGCCGCCGTCCCCCGCGCCCCGCCTGTCGCCGTCTTCAAGCTCACGGCGGATTTCCGGGAGGATGGGGACTCGCGGAAGGTCAACCTCGGCGTGGGCGGTGAGTCCGTGGCTTCTCCCTGCTCGGCGGGGCCGGTCTCCGTGAGTCGGGCCGGTCGGTGCCCTTTCGGCGGCTTCCGCACCAGCTGCAGCGGCCGGGCGGCAGCGGCGGGCCCTGAGCCCCAAAGGTCACCGGGCCGCGCCAAGCACCCAGCCGGGCGCGGGGGGGTGGGCGGGCAGCGAGGTCCAGCGGGCGTCAAGGTCGTGGGGCAGCCCACTGCCGGCCGGGCCGCCGTTCTCGGTGTCCCGGGCAGGTCTCTCGGGGAGCCGGGCGGCGCAGCGTCCCTCCAGGTGCAGTAAGGATCGCTCTCCCTTTCCCGCAGCCTACCGCACGGACGAGGGACAGCCATGGGTCCTGCCGGTGGTGAAGAAGGTGGAACAGATGATCGCCAACGACAACAGCCTGAACCACGAGTACCTGCCCATCCTGGGCCTGCCCGAGTTCCGGGCCAACGCCTCCCGGATCGCCCTGGGTGATGACAGCCCTGCCATCAAGGAGAACCGGGTATGTGGTGGACAGGGAGCACTGGAGTCCCTGGGGTGTCTCTACAGCAGACTGAGCAGAAGAGCACAAATGTGTAAAAGTGCTGCATTTTGGCAGGATTTGGGGGTTTCTCAGACATGGTTTTTCCTGATTGTAGCTTATTTGATGAACTCATCTACTTGAAACTGTTTGTGCAAGTAGTTGTGGTTTTGGGGGAAAACCAAACGTGGGCTGTGATTGGAATCTATGTTTTCCTTCACCTTTTAATAGTTTCCCCACAGGAAACCCAAGTCAGATAATATACCACCTTTCCTGAAATAAACTACTAGCTGAGAATCTGTTCTGTGCCAAAATGTAACAGGAATGGCTGGAGTCTATTTATAACAGTAGAAGTTGTCAGGATGGGCCTGAGCACTGAAGGAGGTTGAAGACCACTGGAAGGGGATGGCATTCTGACTGGGGTCACCCCAGGGACGTGTCTGGGATCCTGTCTTGCTCTTGCAAGCACCTCTGCTTTATGTGCACTGCTAGCGGTGTTGACCTAGGTGGACAATGCTGGAACTGTCTCTGTCACAGGTCGGAAGCGTTCAGTCCCTGGGCGGGACGGGCGCCCTGCGGATTGGCGCAGAGTTCCTGAGGCGCTGGTACAATGGAAACAACAACACGGCCACCCCAGTCTACGTCTCCGCTCCATCCTGGGGTGAGTGCTGCTCTCAGGGTGCCCTGTGGGTCAGCGAGGGAGGGAGGCACAGCCCTGCTCCTTGCAGGGGCCTGGGCAGTGAGAGAGGGGCCTTCCTGTGTGTGTAATGCACGATTCTGGGCCTGGAGAAGGCAGCTTGCTGGAGATAGGGCCTACTATTCTGAAAAGTTACTTTTTTCCTCAGAGAACCACAATTCTGTGTTTATGGATGCTGGCTTCAAAGATATTAGAACCTACCACTACTGGGATGCTGCCAGGAGGGGTCTGGATCTCCAGGGGCTGCTGAATGACATGGAGGTGAGTAAAACTGGCAGGGGATGGGCTGAACTTGGTGCAATACTGTCAATATCCACAGCTGGCTGGGCTCTTGTGTGCTGTGCCGGGAAATGGATCACTGCAAAAGAGGGTGTTGTTGCCCAGAGCAGCTCCAGGCCTCTCCCTGTGCTGCAGGTGCCCAGTCTCATCCATGTGTGTATGTAACCAAGACATGTTCTCTCCTCAGCATGCTCCGGAGTGCTCCATTTTCATCCTCCATGCCTGTGCGCACAACCCAACAGGCACAGACCCTACTCCCGAGCAGTGGAAGCAGATTGCTGCTGTCATGAAGGTATGGGCTGCTGCTGGGGCTAAAGCAGTGCTGAGGGGACAAACAGCTCTTGAGCCAGCCAGAGCATTTGCATCCGAAATGGACTTTGAGGAATGGCATGAGATGTAGCAGAAGCTGAAAGAGTCCCACAAGGCAGGTGTTGATGGGACAGGTTGATGACAGAATGCTGGTTGTCTGTGCTCAGAGGATAGATGCATTGCAGTTCTTGTGCCTCTAAGTTCTTGTTTTCAAACTCTGTGGAATTGGCTGTAGTGAGGTTTTCTCCTGCTGGAAAGATTATCTGCAGGCAGGTGCTGGATAGTAGCATATGAAGTGGTGCATTTCTTGTGTCCTCAAATGCAGTTTTCTCCTGCATTGACTTTTATTGACCACTTCAGTCTTTCTAATATTTTACCCCAGTAAAAAGAAAGTATTTCAGTTTGGTGTTGCTGGACCACGTTTCCTTTGAATTCACACAGAAACTCAATGGTCATTTTTCCCTCCTACGGGTACTGTGGGGGGTAAAGCAAAGGTTGTGGGGAGGGGATTTCCCTCTAACACTGTTCCTCCTTGCAGCGCCGGTGCCTGTTTCCATTCTTCGACTCGGCGTACCAAGGGTTTGCCTCTGGCAGCCTGGACAAGGATGCTTGGGCTGTGCGATACTTTGTCTCCGAGGGCTTTGAGCTCTTCTGTGCACAGTCGTTTTCCAAGAACTTTGGGCTCTACAGTGAGTGTCTGGCAGTAAGCTAGCCCAGTAGCATTATACCCAGACAGATGGGGCTGGCATGCTGAGGGGTGGGGAATGCTCTGCTTTGCCACGACATGTGGAACCAATGGCTTACATCTCTTGGCTTGTCCACAGATGAACGGGTGGGGAACCTGACCGTGGTGGGGAAGGATGCAGACAATGTGCAGCGTGTGCTATCCCAGATGGAGAAGATTGTGCGCACCACTTGGTCCAACCCCCCCTCCCAGGGAGCGCGCATTGTGGCAACTACACTTTCTTCCCCGCAGCTCTTCGATGAGTGGTACGTGTTGCCAGGGCCAGTGGGAGAGGGGAAGGGAGGGAAGCTGTCTCCCTGAGTGTCAGGCTTGGCCAGATGGCTTCAAACCAAATGGGTGCCTATCCTCATGCTCTGCTTCCTGCCTGCTGCAGGAAGGGCAATGTGAAGACAATGGCAGATCGGGTCTTGCTGATGCGGTCAGAGCTCCGGTCTCGACTGGAGGCCCTTGGGACCCCAGGCACCTGGAACCACATCACAGAGCAGATTGGCATGTTCAGCTTCACAGGGTTGAACCGTAAGTATCAAGTGGCCTGGTGAAGGGCGGATTGGGTGAGGACAGTTTTGCTGTAGGTGAACTGGGCTGAAGCAGTCCAAGCAGGAATCTCTCAGGCTCACTGGAGTTTTGGCATCACTGCATCTGTGACTGGGGAGGGATGAAGCATCAGATAGTATTTAGTGGCCAGTGCTTGAACTTTTCTGCTTGTTGTGAAAGATTCAAACATCCCTGACTGGTTTTTTGGGCTTTTCTGAGCTGTGGGTCACTGCTCAGACCTGATGTCTAATTGTTTCCCCAGCTAAGCAGGTGGAGTACATGATCAAGGAAAAACACATCTACCTGATGGCTAGTGGGCGCATCAACATGTGTGGTCTCACTACCAAGAACCTGGACTATGTGGCCAAGTCCATCCATGAAGCTGTCACAAAAATCCAATGACTGAAGCACATGAACAACCAAACTTACATGAAGTCACCAAAGCTATAGTGTGTAGTCCATGTCTTTCTCTGCTCATGGCTTGCCTTTTCCCACACCTCTTGGGGTTTAATAAAGATGGGAGCTGTAGCTCAATCAGGGATAATCATCTTCGGATGTTTTTTTAAATGGTCCTTGCAATATGGTAAGCCGGTGCCCCAAGGAGGTGGGGGCAGCACGAGCCACCTTGGCTCTTGTTTCACAACAGCAGCCTGGTCTTCAGGCCCTTAGAGCTGCATCTTTAGCACATCCAAATCAACTCCGTGTAACTGATCATTTTGATCGTGTTGAAGTCTGGTACCAGTGCAATGCACTGTGGGGTAACAGCCCAATGGCTGGGATCTCACATGGCTTGTGAACTAATGTCACTCAGTATTTTGGGGAGGACTAAAGCTGTTGCTAGCTTCTTCTCTCCACCCATCCCACCCCTTCCCAGTTTCTGAGCCTTATCCGAGCAAATGTTTGTAATTGTGATAATTGCTTCTTTGTGTTGCTGACATGAAATTAAACCTTCGTCTCTAAATGCTACCCCCTGCCTTGTGTGATGTTGTGTCTTTAGACTTTATGAACCTCTTCCCAGGCTGAGGTTAAAGCCTCAACATCCTGGTTTATCCACTGAGTTTGTTTCAAGGCTGTCCTTTTCTCTCTCAAGGTGTTTTGCATCTGATGATCACAGCCACTATTAAAGGGGGAGTCTTACTGGGAGTGTTGTTGAGAACTCCCTGTGACTACATGAAGCCAACCACTTCCTCCTATATCCATCTTGTGTTCTTTCTGCCCTCCTGTCCTGTGCCGCCCAGCTCCTCCTATGCTTGCTTTCTGGTTGGTCAAGTGTTTCCAGCTGTTTGGCCATCCCTCCCTGGCCCAGGGCTCTTGGGCTGCCCCTAGAGTGTAAAAAAGCAGATCTCTTCTGTTCATCCTTTTCAGCAGGCCCCTGGTGAACCACCAGCTACTCCCACTGGCTTCAGTGGGGCCTGCCAGCAACAGCCTATATTTCTGGCACTGAGAAAGAGCTGGGACCATCTGTTTCTGCTCTCTGCAGTCACTGCAGATCTATTGTGAGCTGATATTGCCACCTTGGCAGAGCAGCCTCCTGACAGGATCTTGTGAAGAAAGGAGAACAGCTCATTTCCTTGGGTCAGGTAGCAGTAGTCACTGTTACCCTGATGGATTTGCTGGTGCAGCTTAGACAGAAAAGGCAAAAATGGTGCCTTACTGCCTTGATGTGTTTGCACAGAGTGCATGGGGTCTCTTGGTTGTTCTTTTTGGGTTTTGTGGATTCATGTCATATAAGAGAGTGAGGCAGAGGCAGCCTTTCCTCTGCAGGTAGGGAGCCTTTTCAACTCTTGGTGTCCATTCACAACAGGGATGGTCGGGAAGTGGTTAAAAGGTGACTTCTAGGGGTGATCTCAGGAGGAGTTAAGGAACCAATTCTGCTTTTGTTATTTATGATATTTGCTTACACTTCTGCCTTTACAGACCTCCTGGTGTGAAGGCTGGCCCACCCCATGTGATCTATATTGGTGTTTTGCTAGTCTTACCAGCCTTGTTTTTCCTAGCAAGTGACCTAAATTTCTCCTTTTCTGTGGTGTAAGCTCATTACCAATTATCCCATTTACCATGGCAACAGAGAACAGATTATTCTTTTCCTCTGTACAACAGCTTTTTATGTGTTTGAAAACTTCCTCTCTCCCCTTCACATCCTTCACCAGTTAAGATTAAGTGACTCTTTTTCCTTCAGCCTTTGGGGTAGGTTGTTTTCCAGCCCTGTCTTTCCTCTGTCCACTTTTCAATTGCTGTGTGTTTCCTTAGAAGGGCAGTACCCAGACAGGGCTGCAGTTATTCCAGCTGAAGTTTTATCAGCATGGGTGGACTATGAGATTTCTGTTGTTATCTGTCAGGCTGTACTCCAGCACGTGTATCCCACTATTGTGTTTGCAATGGCCTGATATTAACTCCTGGTTTTCCCCAGTCCTTGTCTGCACTGCTGTGGCTTACCTCTCTGCTTGCCAAGTGCTCTCCTGGCAGAAAGACTGACGGAGAGCCCAGCTTACAACAAGGAACTGGGCAGCACTTGCTGATCTGTTCTCTTGCTCCCTTCAGTGAGGCTGAGTCCTGTCACTCCAGCCACCTCTGGCCCTGGGTTTGAGGGCAGCCTGGCCTGGTGGGAGGGGTTAGCATCTTTCCCTACACCCATGGACACAGAGAGGCCATCGCTCAGGGAAAAATCACTTTTAATGTTGATATCCCCGTTGCATTGAGCCTCTACAAAATCTACTGTCTGGTCTGTACCACCCCGAAGTCTTGGTGCGAGCCTCCCTCACACCGGCAGGCATGTGTGGAGAGGAGGATGGTCCAACGCAGCATGGAGAGGCCCCTCCCCAGGGAGGGGGTTGCACTCGGGGGTGAGGGGGGCTCCTTGCCCTGTGCCTAGCAGGGCTTTGGGAGTGCTGGGCTGTGTCGATGGTCAGCGTGAGCGAGGTGCTGCAAGCGGGCATGTCACCAGGCACGGCACAAACCTGTGCTGGGGCCCTGAGCTGCGTGTGGCACCCCCCAAATAGCACATTCTCCTCATGGTGGAGACTATATCTGTGCAGTGCCAGCACCAAGAGGCTCCAGGCCTCGCTAGGATGGGAATGGTAAATGATGTTAAAGGGCAGTTCTGGGTTGGGCTGCCCCTCCCTGCACTGCCTGCAGGGATGCTGTGACAGACACTTTTTCATCTTTCCTTTTTCCACCTCTTCCTTGAGACCAGATGCTACCAGGGAGCAGCTGGGCAAGGGCCCTCGGACTCCAGCTAGCTGGTCCAGGCTGCCTGAGTGGTTCAGCCCTGCCAGGGGTACATCCTTTCTCGCCTGGGGATGGGGCTCTGCACAAGTCCTGCAGGGAGGGGCAGCACGAGCGGGTAGGCAGGCAGCGAGCGAGTGCAGACCTCCTGCTGCTGGACATGAGCCTCACGGCAGGAGACCCCCATGCTGCAGACCTGGAAGACACAAGCACAACCTGGTGCAGGTGGCCAGAGCTTGCCCTCCCTGACCTGCTGCTGCTCAAGCCTGCAGCACCTTTCCCAGACAGGCTCAGGGGTATACTGGTGCAGACACAGGTTTCTAGTGAAAACATGAGCCAAGGTCTCCCTCCCGTCTCTGACATCCAGTCTGCTGTTGAGAGCAGACCCTGCTCCATATCCCTTGACCCTGCTCCTTCCCCCAGCAACACGCATGCCTGCATGGGCTCCAAACTGCACCGTTTGGCTTTGTTGCCTGAAACTTGATTTTACATTATTTAAAATGAGTGACCTCCCACTTGCTGGGGAAGGAATGTTGCACCAAGAGGCAGGCTCCTACCTCCAGTCTGCATGGGCCTCCAGCACTGTGCTCTGGCCACGCTGCTGCTCAGGTGATTAATGGGGCGAGATTGGAGCTTTCCTCTGGTGACTTCTCACCTTCCGATAATGTCCGCTGCTTGTGCCCACCTGCAGCAGCAAGGGTGCTTAGGGCTGGCGTGCTGGGAGCCAAGGGTGCTCAGGGCATAGGGTTGGGCCATGACCTAGTGGCTAGCTCTACCTGAGAAAGCCCTAGGTGCAGTTTTGCCTGCTGCTGAGGTACTGACAAGGAACAAGGTTGTCCCCTGTTCCATGCCAGCCCCATGCAGGGTGTTCCCAGGACAGGGATGGGGAGCAGCTGACACCAGCAGTGGGGGGCCGAGGCAGAGCTCTCCCCTGGATGTGCCCTCCCCGGGTCAGTCACTCACTGAGGGATCTCAGCAGCCTCCTGCCCAGCGCCTCCTCAGAGCTGCTTGGCGATGAGCTGGTCCCAGCCTCTCTACCCGGGGACTCCGCTTCCAGGACGGTCCCGCAGCACTCACTGTCTGCAAAAGCCCAGCATGGCTGCAGCGCCCCAGGGCACCGTGGGCTCGCCACCCCCGGGGTCCGCTGTGTGTGCCCCCTGGTCAGACTCACTCTGCCGCTTGCTGTTCTCCCCGTTGTCAGCCAGCTCCTCCTGGATGAAGGGGATGCCCTCCATGCGCAGGAACACTGACTCGCTGGGACTGCGCAGCCCCTCGGAGCGGCTGCCTGCAGGGACAAAGGGCAGGCATAACAGCAGGGCAGGGAGGTGCTGTGCCCTGGGGCAGGATGTGGCAGGATGCCAGCCATGGCAGCAGGTCCCACTGCCAAGGACCCCGGGGAACACGAGTGCATGGCAATGAGGAATTACATGCCTGCACACTGGCAGCTGTGTACACGTGCAGGCATCCACAGGTGTGTGCGTGCAAATGCCCACAAGCCCCACTCCATGTGCAACTGCATCCCAGAGGTGGTGTGTGCATCATGCCAGAGGGTCCCAGCACAGACCCAGGGGACATGCAGCATTGGTCTGTGGCAGGGAAGGAATGCTGCTGAGTGACTCACACATGATGTTGCTCCTCTCATTCAGGAGGGTGGCAGGGTCTTCCTTGGGTGTCTGTGGGGTTCCCCGCGCAGTCGAGGCCTTGGTTGAATCCCTGTCGAAGGCCTCCATGTCGGGGGACTGGGGTGAGCTGTCCATGCGGCTGGCCACCAGTGCGTTGTGGTACTGCTGCCGGGTCACCTGGTCACAGAGACGTGCACCCAGCTCAGTGGGCACCCAGCCCCCCCAGGACCTCTCAGAGACTTGGTGGCTCCAAACCTCCAGACAGCAGGAGTAAGTGCAGGACTCCCCAGCACCCACTGGACACCCACCAGGCTTCTGGGGCACAGTGGGGCAAGAGGGCACCTGGGCAGGGGTGGCCAGGGTGGGACAGTCCCTGCCAGTCCTGCCCGTACCTTGACAAACTGCACGTCGCAGAGGATGTGCACGGAGTAGTCGGGCGTGTAGATGTTGTTGCTGCTGCTGTGGAGCTGCGTGCTGCTGCCTCCATAGTCCTCCCGGTTGGGGGACTCGGAGCGGTTGAGGCCACTGCAGCGCGATGGTGACCTGTTCACTGCAGGAGGGGACAGCATTGAGGCAAACACTCACTCTCGCTTGTGGTGTTGCTTGGGTTCCTGGTGCCGGTGTAGGGCCAAGGTGGACCAGTCACATCCAGTGGCTATTCCCCAGGACATCAGGCTGGCAGGAGCCCTGGGACGACCTGCAGCTGGTCCTCTTCAGTGCATGCTGGTGTGGAGCCTGTGCCATGTCAGCCCCACACAAACCAAAGGCACCAGGCAGGACTCTGACCTGGTGCCAACAGCAGGGGCTAGGGCTGCTGCCTGCTTGTCACTGACAGCTCTCCTGCTAATGCTGGCCTTCTGCACTGCATTTGGCACAGCTTCTCCTGGTTGTAGTCGGCAACCTGTGAGTATTTGCTTAACCTGTCTCAAGGGCAGACTCCTGTCCACCCCGACTATGACAGATCAGGAGGAGAGGCTGCCACGGCCAGCTGGCCTGTCACTCACTGACTGATGGCCTCTGACACACAGCGTGGCCTCTGACACACAGCATGATGGATTTTGTCCAGTCAGTGATTTATTTGGGAACAAAGGCAGCTTGTTCCTTGCACGGGTGACATTGTGCTGACTTTGCTCTGCTGCTAAAATGCCCTTTTATTACCCTGATCACCAGAAAGCAAGGGAAGCAGGGCAGCAGGCATGCAGGGCTGCAGGTCACTGTCACCAAAAGCAGCAAGTCAAAACCCCAAGTGCTAAGTGCAGGAAATTACAGCAAGTGCACACCAAAGAAAGCCCAAGCTGTCCATGGCTCCCCTTTGTCCCCATCCCATTCTTTCTGGGATTTGCATCATACTGGGGAGGCTATGGCAGGGCTGCTGTCCCCAGTCTGCCACCAGTGCTCCAACCAGTGAGGGGCTGCCCAGGGGTGCTGTGGCATGCCCAGCATGCAGGGTGGAGGGGCTTGGGGCACTGGGGACAGGGTGCTGGAAAGAGCCTGCACATGCAGAGGTCCCTGGCCAAAGCCATGCCCTGTTACCTGGAGAGCCGGCCAGGGAGTCCCCTCTGCTGAAGGCGAAAGTACGGGACACTGAGACAGGCACTGCAGAGAGAGGGAGGGGGAGGAAAGAGGGGACCCGGGGGAAAGGTGAGGGATGGAGGTGAGGGTGGGATACAGACCAAGAAGAAGAATGAGAAAAAGAGTCATGTACCAGTAGTCCTGGGCTGAGCTCCCATTGCTGTCTCCAGTATCCCTTCCCACCCCTTTTACACCCTCCTGCTTCAGCTCGGAGGAGGTGCTCACCAGTCCTGGGGACAGGGCCACCAGCAGAACACAGACTTGGAAGTTGTAAATGAGCAGGTTGCTTTGGGATGAGGTAAGGGGAGGTGAGGCTGGCAGGGGGGAACTGCTCCTGCCAGGCATGTCTGCAGTCACACACAACTTCCTGGAGCCCTGGCATGGGTAGAAAACATCTTTCCCCCATGGATTAAGTACTGGCACTTGGCTCTAGCCCTTCACCAGCCATTGGCAGAATAGGGGACTTTGTGGTCAGCTTATGCCACCTGGGAAATGGGTGGAAGCTAAATCACTCCACTTGGCTTCTGGGATGCTTCTGTGTGTGCAGGCACATGACAGAGAAGGAATGTGCTCTGCAAAAGCCACTGCACCAGCCCCACAGCTGCAGGCAGGGGCTGGCAGAAGATCTTCAGTGATGCAAAGCAAAGGGATTCATGTGAGGCTGCCTGCAGCTCCTTGCAAGGTCCTGGGTCTCAACAGCCTTAGGACGATGCTGAGAAGAGCTACCCACTGGGGGCTGATCCTTGCAGGAACTGCAAGAAGCCAGGACCCTGCATCTGGAGCTGCCTGACCCATTGCCACAGAGAAGGAAAATCAGACACTCACTTTCCATGTTTTATTGTCATGGGTTACAACAGCAGCGACAATTTCTAGGGCAGGCCATTCCCCCTCATGGTGATTGCTGCCCTCCACAGCATTCCTGGGCCAAGCCACAGGGGATGGGGGAGCATGCAAAGACCAACACACAGGGTGAGGGATGCATTCCTTAACACTTCCCAGTCTCTGCTTTCCCCACTGCCATTGCCCACCTTTAAAGCAGTGGGAGATGTGAGCCTGCTGGCTGCCAGCCCCCTCCTCCAGGCATTGCCATGATTCCCCCAGCTGCCAGCCCTCTTGCTGCACCTCCAGCCTACTCTAGGAACTATCTGCTGCCCATGTGATTAATGTTTTAAAATTGCTTCAAACGTAAAACCCCCAGGAAATTTGCCCAGCAGTCCCCTTTTCCAATCTCTCTGCTGCTTCCCCAGGAATTCCTGTTCCATGTCCTCCCCTGAATCAAAACCTTCTGCAAATAAAAAAGACACCAGCATGAAGCACTGCCCAGAATGACCTTGTCCCCATGGGAGCAAAGGACGAGTTGATAACCACTAGCATTGACTCCGTGCTCCGACTGCCTGACCCTCCCACAGCATTTGTCACCACACAGCACCAATGCCAAAGATCAGCTGGCGATAAAACAGTTGCATAACAACAGTTAATTAATAACAAACTGTTAAATGCTCTAGGTTAATGTCTGAATTCTCAGCTGTGATACTCTACTCACACTCATTCCTTCTGGGCTTTCCTTCAAGGAGGAAAGAGGATGCCAGCCTGAGAAGGGAGATGCCCTGTCACCTCTGCCTCCTAACCTGCTTCCTTGTTGGCCAGGGGTGTGACACTGCACGTGTCCCACTGCAAGCAGGAATGGCTGCATGGCAGAAAACACCTCATGACAGTGTCATGTGTGAGCACTGGGAGCGACAAAGCCCTGAGGAGCAGTGTCCCAGCAGGCGGCACTGCAGACATGCATGGCTGTCCTGACACAGCTCCCACTGTGGCTTCTGTCCTGTCTGGCCCAAGGCCTGTGGGCAACACTCACTGCCTGAGCCCCAGTGGGGCCCTGAGGACTGTCCCCTAGGATATGGGGACATTGGGCCAGCCAGCAACACCCCAGCAGAAACTGGCCACTTCATTGATTTCCTCTGTCCAAACTGAGTGCACTGTGGACACACAGTGGAGCAGGAACATGCACTGAGGGGTTAATCCATCAGTCCACGAGCCAGCCTTTTGCACAGAGGCAGAACAAGCGGCAGGAAATAGGTGAACCCTAGAGCTGCAGAAAGACTGGGACCCACCAGAGTGAGTCACCTGCACAAAGAGACTCCCCCTGTTCTCTGGATGACATTCCTCTTTACACCTCCCCAAAGACTGAATTTAGCAGATTCCTGTTTTGATTCGGCACGTAGAGCATTTCAGCTTACCACAGCACAGCAGATGTGACTGCAACATCTGGGGTTTGGATGAAGGTTGTGACGGACTGGGATTGGGCAACACCTCGACCTGCTCCTGAGCCACCAGAGTTGCAGGGATTATAGCAAAGAAGGGGGTACCTCCCAGTTCCCCATATCAGAACTCCCTCTTAGCTTGTGCAAGCAGGGGATCTGCTTTTTAACCCAACAGCTCTGCAGGCAGGGAATTTATTGGCACTGGGGCATCTACTTGGCTAATTTCCCACCACTACATGCAAATAGCTTACAGGTAAATCAACCCATCTCTGCAATTCCCAAGCAGCCCAATGTAGGGCCCAAGTTCAGGTTGTGCCCTGAGCCTCAGGAAGGCAAATGGGTCTAGAGATGTTATGCTGAGACCTAGAATGAGCATAACACCCACCTGTGGGCACTGCCCCTTGCAGAGATCCAGCACATGGGGGAAACTTCAAAATGACATCAAAGGGACCTCAAAGGGACCTCCAAGTTACTCTGGGGGGACTTTACTGCATCAGCCCCTCAGCATGTTGTTTCTCTGTCTACCTCCTTAAGGGGTGACCTCAGCACAGAGTCTGAGCTGTTTTGCATGGGGAGAAAAGCCATCTTTTCTCCAGCCAGCTGGTGCTGCAGAGAGTTTTTAGGGCCTCAGCCTGTCCCAAAATACTTACATAGGAAGGAGGATCCTGCCAGGCTTCCCATTTTTCGCACATCGTTTTCTGAAACAACAGTTAGAGGGGTGGGAATAGCAGAGGAAGGGGTCCTGCTTGCCCCATGCCCTGAAGCATGGCCAAGCCATCCCACGGCCAGCCCCTTCTCTTGGCACCAGCTGGTGTAGACTCCATGGATGCTGCTGAAGCAAAGGCAGGGCCAGAGGGAGCCCACAGAGGCCTCACCTGAGGAGACAACAGCCATGATGGCAGGGACACCATAGTAGGTGAATGCTCCATTCTCAAACCGCAGTCCTTCCTTGCCAACCTCCACCTGCACTTTCCCCTGGAAGGAGGAGGAAAACCCTCTCAGACCTACCCCGTGCTCCCAGCCACTGACGCACCGTGAGTCGGGCCGGTCGCTGCCATCCCATACAAGAAGATGGGCCTCTTTGCTGGCAGAAGCAGCCCAGAACAAGGTTGCAAGGAGAAAACAGGGCCACCCCCTGCCACCCTCTGCTTGCTGCTGCCCCAGGCACCTGCAGGATGAGGACAAAGTAGTCAACGGGGCGGTTGCGCTGGTAGAGGTAATGCTCTGCTGCCTTCTTGTTCTTTCGGTCATACTTGAGCTCCTGGATGACATTGGGGTGTTTCAAGAGCCGCAGCAGGATCTTTTCAGAGAGGTAGGGGGACTTGAAAGGCTCCACTTCTAGAGGGGAGGCAACACACACATGCTATGCTCAGCAGGTCCGGGGCTGCTGGAAACGCCTCGTCCTCTGAGCTGCACAGCCCTGCTCCTGCAGCCTAAGCACCCATTGCCCAGAGGGAGCCAAATGCAGACCCACACTGGCGGGACAGTGGGATGTTCAGGTTGTAGGTCCAGGCAGGTGGAAATTGCTCAGTGGAAGGGAGCCCAACCCAGGAATGGTTTAGGAATGCCCTGTGGGGCTGGTGCTGCTGCAGGGAGCTGCAGGGCCTGCCCAAGGGCAAGTGTACCTGTTGCCATGAAGCGATGGGTAGCCAGGAGGAGCTGTGGGGAGATCTTCACCTTCATCTCACTCTCTGAGAGCCGGAAGATGGAGAAATCCTGGGGCTTGCGTCCCCGATGGGTAACCCGCTCCTTCTTCCGATTGTCAGCTGCAGGCAGAGCACAGCGGTCACTCGCCTGCAGCAGCCACAAAGCTGCTGCAGCTGCAGGGCCCCATGTCACATGCACATGCTTGGACAGGCAGGTCTTGCTGCACCCTATGGCAGGGCTGCTGTGGAGCAGCAGAGGGAGCAGTGGGGCACATAAACCATGCTGTGCATCCAACACTGGGAGCAGCTCCCTGGGCAGGGAGCAGGATCGTGAAACACAGTTCTTCCTCAGGAACAAGTCCTGGCTTGTTCTGGCTGGATGCATCACCCAGAGTTGCAAATGAGCTTGGGAACCACCCACTTCATGCCCAACAGAGATATTCCTAGGTCAGGCTCTGCCCAGCCACCAGCTGCCAATGCTGGTACTCTTCTATCTTGAGCATTCCAGACTCCCTGACACCTGACCAGCATCTCTCCATCATTCTTGTCTTTCCCATCATGGCAAAAAATTACTCTGGGGAAGGACCATGACTTGCTCTGGCCTGTTTCCTACCCACATGCCTGTCTGTCTGTGCAGGCTCCCACCCTGGCTCCTGCAACCGCAGTAGCTGCTCTGGGACACTAACTGTACAGATCCGTCTCATCCAGGATCTCGGACTTGATGATCTCCTCAATGACATCTTCCAGGGTGACAATGCCCATCACCTCGTAGAATGGGTCTCCTTCCCCTTCATTGTTCACCCGTTGCACGATGGCCAGATGGGACTTTCCTGCAGGGGAAAAGCAGAGTGGCAGTGAGACACCCACCCCAGTGATCCTGAGAGGGGTCTCCGCCGTGGTGGGCAGACAGGCGGACAGGGTTTGGTAGGAGGCACAGATCACAGCAGACACTTTCACCTAAACCCACCCCAACGGTGCTAACCCAGGGAGAAGGGCCAGACATGCAGCCCTGTCTAACAGGGCAGCTGCTGTCCAGACTGATTTGCAGATGTAGGCTCTTTTCTGGGGCCACCTTCTTTCTTTACCCAGGCCATGAGTCACTCTGTTCTGCTCTTTGACAGCCTCCTGTGCAGGAATGAAGTGTGCATTATACCAGCTCCTCCTTATCCTCAGCTTCATTGGCATGAGACAACTCTTACAGTAATGAGACAATGTTCTCCAACACAGAAATGTGAATGTGTCCTTGGCTCTACCGATTTCCCTTATCCTCCTGGTGTTTTCTTATTCTGTTACTAATTATCTTTCTTGTTAAATTGCCAGGAACAGCTCCCCCTCATCTTTCTATCCATGACTATCTAGACCAATCCTAAGGTTTTTCTTAAAATATGGCAAAGCCTCCATCTCCCTGAAACAGCAGCTGGTTTCTATGCAGAAACATGTATGTTTGTTTGCAGCTTTCAGCCCAGCTTCCACAAAACTCTTGGGTGAACCATCTGGATGCAGACACTGAACACTTTTCAAGCCATCAGCCTGCACCTGAAATTCTTCTCCAAGTCCGGCCCTTGACACCATCTTCTCAATGTTACCTTAAACAAGGAGACTGGGATCAGGACCTTCAGCTGCAATGATGGTGACTCCTGCTTGGAAATTCCAGTGTTCCTGGATCACAGTTTCAGCTTCCTCACTTGTCCCTTGTAAGCTGGCAGCTCTGCTGACACATTCTCAAGTTTCTTGGTTTTGGCATACTTGAAACATTTCTATTTGTTTTTGCATGTCAAGCTCTCTGTAATCTGTTTTGACTTTTTCAATGTCTCCATTCCTTTACTGGCTGCTCTGATTTATGCTCCTGCTCAGCATCTTGACCAGAACCCAACTTCCAAGCCACAAACAACTTCTGGGTTTCTAGCTCCAGTGTATTCTTGGACCTGCCAATGAACAGCACTGGGTTTCTTACTGCCTCTGTGGCTCCTACATTGCTCAGCAGTGCATGCTTATTCTGAACCTCTAGTTTTACTTAAAAGCACCCTCATTAGCATCACAGCCAAGAACTTCTCCCTCTGTTTGCTCTGCATCCCTGGGGTCTTCTGTTGCAGAGCCTGCACAAACCCAAAAGTGCTGCAGGGACCTCTGGAAAGCTGAAAACACCTGATCTTCCCCATGGACTTGGAGCTGAGCTCCTTGAGCAGCAATGGTCACCCAAAATGGGGGCAGATCCCCCCTGCTATGCAGTTGTCTCTGCATCTGCTTCCCCCATAAGCCCGTCCCAACAGGCTCTCCTGGTGCTCCCGACAAGGGATGTGAACAGTATTTATAAATAAAGATGTGACAGGGTGGGCTCCTGCCTGGTGTGCAGCCCCTGCGTTACCCGCAGCGCCTCCTGGCTCGTCCCTGCAGAGGCGCAGGGACAAGCACACCCAGACCAGCCTGGCAGTCCCACAAACACGTCTTGCTGGGGATCATGTGACCTTCAAATAACCCTGCCCTGAATCCGAGACGAGCAGACGACATTTCTCAGCTGAAGATCAGCACTATACATTTCTCACAGCAAATCTTGGGCATTTTCCACAGTATAAATTCCCTCCTCCTCATAACAAGCTTTTATTGCAAGATTTCAGAGAGCAGCTCCCTGCCTCCCACGCCTACAGATTTAGAAATGAGAACATAACATTGCAGCAACTAGCACTGAGATGCACTTTAAAAAACCAAATCAATAGCCTTGGGGCACTGAAAATTCAGCATGTTCTTTGGACTGGGCTGTTTCACTCCTTTCACACACAGGTTTGCACATCTTGTCTGTTCAGTGGGTAATAAAGCAACACGGCACTTAAAAAGAAAAAAGCAGAAGAGTTGGCTGCAAGACAGCAGCAACAGCTACGTTTCATCTTAGCAAAGTCCAGCTTTTGAAAATGTCTCCTTTGCCAAACTCTGCTCCCAAACACGGGCCATCTGGTCTCCTGCAAGTCCTTGGGTGAGCAAGGAGAGGGAAAAAGTTATTTCTTTTGGCCAAGAGCTTGTTGTTAATGACATTTACATGCAACCCAAAACCACCAAGCCCTTAGAAAAAGCTTAGGTGCTACTTAAAGGCAGTCAGAGTGATGGAGGCAATTCTTTTTTTGGCCAAACACCTACACCAACACTGCAATTTACACTAGAAATGTGATTCCAGCTCCATGTTCACATAGCTGCAAATGAGATTACTTAGAAATAACCCAGAACCGTTAGCCTGGAAGAAGACCCATGGTTTCACTGTGCTGGGGGCAGAGCCAGTAGGGCTGTTAGAGCACTGCAGAGGTCTTTATTTTCACAGAAAATAAACACTTGTATTCACACTCCAACCCCCCAGATTCATGTTTCCAGGCTAACACCCACCCACGTGAGAAATGGAGCAGGTACCCAACAATGGAAAATTGTTGCAGTTTAATGTGGTTGCTCCTGCCCATACTGAGAGAGCTGATCCCAGCCCATGCCTGGCCAGCTGGTATCAATGTCACAAAAAGCCCTGGATGCCAGCCAGTCCCGCTCCTTTCAAGTGAGTGCTGCTCTCAGCTGGTCCCCTCTGGGAAAGAGCTGACATGCTCCAATTTCCCACCTGAGGGACATGAGATCATTTGCAAAGTTGTGCCCCACCCCCCTGACCTGACTGGGTCCTGTATCTCCTCCCATCAGCTTTTTAACAGATCCCATAAATTTTGGTGGAGGGCTTGCAGGTGCCCTGGTTGTGTGGCCATGGCTTCTTCCCTCTTGGGCAATGCTGCCAAGCTCAGCTATATCCCTCTGCCCAGCGAGCTGCTACACTTGCACAGGAGAAGAAGCAGTGGCCTTTAGAGCATGTACAAGGGCAGAATCCCGGCAATGAGACGGAAGCAATGTCTAAGGGAGGGTGGCATAGGGACAGACCTGGGGATGCCAGAGCGGTCACATTTGCCTCTGTAGCCATTATCCAGCAGGTCAGCCTCAGTGGGAGCACAACAGAGGGAGATAAATCATTTAAACAACCCCCAAACTTGATCTAAATCAGCTTTTAAGATCTGTAAAACTGATTCCAAAAACCGTGCTATTGTAACCACTGCTTGATAGCTGAAATGAGATGAATTATAAGGGTGAGCTGCTTCCCCACTAGCAAGCTGTCACATGTGAACTTTACAGGGCTATCGCTGATGCAGGAAAGCACAGTGAAACACTTGAGAATCAAAGCCTTGGTTTGGCAAATGCTAGAACAAATGGGCAATTAACTTTCCTTGTGCGAGCAGCTCCGCCGGCCTCCGCAGGACTGCTCTTGCACAGGAAGTCTATAGGTGATTAAGTGTCTGCTCAGCATGGGATACAACTGCACTAAATTCTTTATGAGCTACATGAAATCTGCTCTTTTCAAACAACAGCTTCAGTGGAAAGTTAATGCCTCAAAATGCTAAATTACAGAGCTAATATAAACAGCTGAGAGCTTCCAGATGGAGCAAGCGTCTGAACAGATATCCAAAGCTTTTATGCCCATTTTTAGGAGCCTTGTTTTTCATAGGCACCTAAATGACCTTGGGCTCATAGATCCACCTCAAAGCATCTTCCCCAATGAGAGAAAAGGGTCTGAACACATGGAAATGCCTTGACTTCTGGGAAAGAAAGTGCTGTTGAGTTCAAATATAGCCCAAACGACTTCTTTATCATTTTTTTATGTAGGTACCCTGTCAGAGGAATGTTAAGATGCTTTAACCTTGTCTCTTGTTCCACAGGATGAACATCCTGAGCATGAAATTTATTTTCATAAATTTTACGGTAAGATCTGAAGCTGTTATTAGGAGATCAAAGGTACAGGCACAAACCATGAACCATTTACAGCTACAAAATGGAAGGCAAAAAAAAAAAAAAAAGGAGTAGTTTTTAAATAAGGTTGTTTTGTGAAACAACCATGATGTAACTGAAATCTATTTTCTGTGTGCTTTTCTTCAGAGCTCTTCACAGGGGCTGCCAGCATCTGTGTCCTCTTGCCAACCTGCATCTAAAGAAAGTGGGGACCCTGATTTGAACAACTTGAACTGGAAATGTGTGTGAGTGTGCTCTTGTGTTACCACAACTCTGCACCGAGGGTGAAACCACATGTGTCTAGAGAAAATGCACATCTACCCCCTACCCAAGCAGGGGGTGAAATAACCAGGAGGGCTGCAGGGTCACTCAGCTCTCCAGGAATCAGAGCTGAGTGAATGGAAAACTGTAAATCCTAATCTAACCCAGACTGTTCTTGGAGACAAAAACTTCACCTGCTTACATCTGTCTGTAGCCTTTCTCATATTTTTTGTGCTTTCCCTAGTCCTAAGGAAAACTGTAAAAAAGATGGAATATTTGGAATAGCTGATCTATTACCACTGACAAAGAAGATCAGGAGGGTAAGGAGAAGATTAGAGGGGACATGGAACCTCATCTTCCATCTGTTGTGCAACAGAGTTTTGACCTCCTGGGTACCCAACAGATCAGTGCATTTGATATGCCATGAAGGTGCCTTTGACAGCTACGAAGAGGGAAATGGGTGGCAGGGTGCCCTCTACCCCAAGGACTTGGCTCCTTTTTCGCTTTGCTGAATGCCTGCCCAGAGCAGGTCTGATCCTGGGATTATTGGGGTGGGATAGAGCAGTCCGGGGTTTACACAGTAAGATTTAGCACAGTTCGGCAGGGAAAGCACAGTAATGTTTCAGGCAGAGTTGCAGCACAAGACACTTGAAACCATTTTTGTCTACCAGCAACTCAATTGCTCTCAGCCTGGCAATCGCTTTCCAGGGGACGTGTAGGTGATACTTCCTGGGTAAAATTTGCTCCTTAACCCATACAACTGCCTTGGGAGGTCATTGCTTCAGCTTATCAAGATGGCCAGGAGAGTGACTATAACATTTGAAGAAATCTTTTGAAGGCTGAGTTAAATTTGAAGCAACACTGTGTGCTTGCAATGCCTGCAGGCTCAGAAAGATCGTACAAAAAGCACCTGAAATGGTATTGACCCCAATTCCTGGCAAATGTAAGCACCTTCTCCAATTTGCAGAAATCTAATGGAGGCCATGGAGCATTTTGAAATGTAAAGACAGACCCTAGGGCAGAGCTGTCCTCCACAGGACAGGCTGTTTTCCTTGCTAAGCCTGATAGTTTGGGGTTTGGAGAATTTATTTTTAGTAACTCTTAAAAGATGCCAAACCACAGAAGGCTAATTTGAGTTGTAACTCAGCCTCTGCCCTGCTGCAGGAAAATGAACATTAAGAGCAAATTTCTTCTGTTCCTCTGACAGAGGAAAGTTACTTGCTGAAAGGTGCCACTGCTGTATGTAGACTTCTCCAGGAAATCAGTCAACAAAACTCACAAACAACTTGAAGAAAGGACAAGACTATGACTTCCCAGAGATACTACAAAACAAGGAGGTGGACCTCACAGAAGAGGTCCCCATGAGGAGTTACATCACTGGACTGGAGCTGCAACATGCATTGCTTGGTTATCTTCAAGGAGGAGAAACAGATTGTATCACCCACCACATTTCATACTGAATAAATGCATAAACCTTTCCTCATAGCTCCACATTCCCTATGTAAAGTTTATCCTACAGGAAGCTCATCTGCCTTCCTGCCTTGCTTTAACCTGCTAAATATGGTGCAGTTATTTTTTTGGTGTATTAAGTATTTTCTCCTGGGAGCCCAGAATAAAGTCAGGTACTCCAAGGTGTACCGACACAAATTGCCAAGAAATTTGTCTCCCAATTTTTTCACTCCTTCATTGTTTTCATCTTCTTTCACCAGGCTGCAGGTGGCAAAATTACTGTACTGGTATGTATTTTCTCAATTTTTAGTGAAGAGGGGACACATTTTGTGTTGGATCCTTCACTTAGAACTTCTCAGTAAATGCTGCACAACAATGTATGCCTTCTATAAAAGACCCTGTCTAGTATCCCTGAAAAGATGGCAACTTGGGTGTCCAGCCCTCATTATTTCTGAGTTCTTTTTGCTGAGTTTTGCTGAGAAGATGAAGTCAAAACCTTATTGCAGCATGAGCATTTCCTTCCTTCAGCTGAAGCTGTCTCATGCTGCTGTAATGTTTTTCTATATGGTTTTTGCAGATGCCCTCCTCATTCGGGCTGTGGGTTGAAGTCTAAACTATTCTCTTGCAGGCCAGACCACCCTTCTGCTGCTGTTTGGAGTCTTCTCTGGGTTTTTCCTGGTTCCCATTGGGACCACAAATTTAACCACCTCTCTGCAGGAATTAATGCTGAAAGAGAAATCAAACAATGGCCATGGCAACAGGGTTGTGAAAAGGCAGAGATGAAAAGTTTGACCAGTTCTGCTGTGATGGAGCAGGGGCCAGGTTTTGTTAACCAGGAGCTCACAGCTGCTCTTGGGTGCATAATCACACTAAGCCAGTGGCTCCCTTGGTGCTACTGAGTGTATGCTACTATTTCATACAATTTAAATGTTAAATTAAATGGAAAGCCAATACTACAGGTCCATGGAAGATAATCCCTTCTACATAAGGTCCTGCTGGAGGAGAGGCAGTTTTTGACATATCTATGGATAAAAATCAAGGTAAACACCAATGCATCTTAATGGAACTGCACTCAAATGAGGTTAGTGTGAGCGTACCCAGAAACAAATGCAGGAAAGCTTCCCCCCAAACCCTGCTATAAAAGACCAAAGAGGAAAAAAGGCTGATTATCTTCATAGCTGGGATAGAACAGCGGAAGAAATGCCTCAGGTAAACACGGATAATAGCGTGATGTCGGTGAGTAGGAGGAGACAGAAAATGAAAGTGTTGGTGGAGGTGTGAGCAAGAGTCCCAAAGTGCTGTATTTAATAATCCCTTGACATTTTCAGTAAGAAAGAACAAATGTTTGTGTACTGTGGCAAGGAGCTCTGGCAGTGAAATTGTGTTACTTATACATTATGCAAAAAAATGACATTATGGGTATAGTGGATGTGGCAGAACATCAATCATTAGTGAAACAGATCAGAAGTACATACTGCTATCCCGGAAAGAAGAATATAAAATGTTATAGGTATTTTGTATAAACATTTTAATAACAAAAAGAAATAAAAGATGCAAAAACTGTTTAAGTTAGTCATGGGAAAAGGTAAGAAAAGCTGGCTTTTCTACAGGCTTGTGAGGGACATAAGGACTTGGAAATGGTTATGAATGCCCATCCTTACCAGATACTTTAATTTCCTAGAAAGAGGCTGGACCTTATCAGTGGGAGCATTTGCTGTCCTGCGGGCACCTAGGACGTGTGAAGTGATGAATGCCTTCATTAAGCACTCGCTGAGCCAACAAGCAATCAGCCTACTTTCTAATTAGTGGAGGTGTCTCAGAAGACCTGGCCATGGAAAGCAACCTTGATTGGATCAAACAAGATACTTCAGCATAATTCAAACAGACACAGAAAAGGAGACAGTGATAAAGATTCTTAATTACAAACGGGAAATCTTTATTTTAGAAATTAAATAGTCACGTGAGCAGGGCCAACACAGCAGTGGATGGGGCTGAAGGCAGCTGGGAGCTAACATCTGTCACAGTGTGGGAGCCAGCACGAGAACCTGTATTTGGAACTGGGAAAAGAGAGTTTAGGAGGGTTCAGGGCTGGGCTGAGGGGTGACTATTGGCAAACTCAGGGTGCCAGGGGTGACCAAATGCCTACAAATAGGGGAAAGATGAATCAGAAGAAAATATCAACTCTTGGGAAGAAGAACATTTGGGGGAAGAGCTGGAATTGCTAAACACCATGCTGAGTTAGATACTAAGACCAAAAGCAAGGCTTTTCAGACATGTAGCTTAGAAAAGACAAGAAGTGAGGTGGGAACAGAAAAAGGGTTTAGGGAGAGCTCTAAATAGGGGCTCTAGCAAAACACCCCAGAAGGCCACAGTGGCAGACATGTATAAAGGAGGAAGAACCTGAAGTGATATGCCAAGAGTTTAATGGAGCAAAGTTAAAGAAGGATGGATAATCTTCATCTGAGATGAAGACCAGCATATGAAAGTGCAGGGCAGGTAGCAAGGCTTGTTACCATACCTGTGAGTTCAGGGCGCAGCACACACAAAGCAGCTCCATTTAAGGAGAGCAGAGAGGACAGCAAGCAAAGGGCAGGGAACCAAGCAACCACAAGTCCATCTTTATAGGTCTAGTGATCCACAGAGTACCAGGCTGTAGAACAAACCTGGAAGGGGAAGCGTATCAAAGTAAATCAGATAAATTGCAGGGGAGCCTGACAAAGGGAGAGAGTGTCAAAATCATCTGACATCTCTAGACAAGAGAGAGGTAGAAGAGACCTCAGGTGAATTTCACTGCTGTTGTGGGAAAACAGTTAAGAAGGAACTGCAAAGCACATAAGGAATTAGGAAGACAAGAGACAACTGGCATGGGGGGAAGGGGGCAGGCATGGACTATTGCAGCTCACCAAGGCTGAACCCAGAGAACAATCTCAATGCTTTTGCTAACAGTCTTGTATAAACCGCAGAATTTTCTGATTTTCACCATTGTGAGTCTTCAGTCCTGTTGAGGGGCAGAGAGGGCAGGTGGTGCCACACAGAACTCCTCTGCCTGTCATCCTGAGTGGTAGTGGAGACACAATTGAACATCTCTGGAGAAGACGCTGACCTGCATGTATCTGATGAGCACATTCCTGGCACACTGAGAAATGTCCTATCCTCTCCTCCTCCCACCTCTGAAAACAAGCACGGACATGACTCACAGAGAGGCTTTCTCTATCTGGAGTGGACCAGGTTGGCCTTTCTCACATGATCAGCTCTGCCTGCGGCAGAGTGGCACCAGGCAGCCCAGGAGCCAAGCGCTGCCCTCCTGCATTACATAATGCAGCATGTCACTGCTGCAGCCATTTCTTAGACTCACTCACCACAGTATGACGTAGTGAGTAACACGCGGCAAAACACAATTCCCAGTGGGAGGGAAAAACACATGCTGTGAGTATTCTCAAGGTATGGTTAATGAAATACAGCTCTCAGCATCTCTGGGGCTGCTGGCAGCTGCTGCATTATGAATGCTGTCACAGCTGCAAAAAAAGTACAGCTCTTTCTAAGGGCTTAATCTTTTCTTCTTCCTTTAAACCACTTGCATAGAAACACTTTATAGACCTCCTTCTCACTGCTAAGCTGAAAATGTGAAAGCTAAGTAATGAGATGCGATTTCCTGTCATAAACTCCTTCACACAGAACAGAGCAGCAAATGCTGTCTGGGCAACGGTGCAAGGCAGGTACCATGCCCATGCTGCCAGGCCACTGCAGACACATCAGCCCCAGGAGGACAGGCTCACCTGCTGAGCCAGCAACCTGTGAGGCCAAAGGCTCTCACAGTCTTCATAACATCACAGGTACATCAAGGGCACTGCTGGCCCTCAATCCACCCGGGGATGTTCCACCAGGTGACACCAGGGTCATCAACACACCAGCACATGCAGGGACCAATTCCCCCCAGCATCCCTGGTACCTGTCACGTCCTGCCAGGAGGCCATGCGGGGCTGCCTTTGGGGGCTGCTGACCTGGAAATCACTGGGGGTTCAGAGGGGTGCAGGGGAAGCCCGAAGGTGGGCAGCCCGGTGGCCTCACCCTTCTTGAACTCCTCAAGCAGTGTGTCGAGACGCGTGTCGTTGAAAACGCAGTGGAGCGGGCGGCGGTAGAAGCGCGTGACAGTCTGCAGGGGAGTGCAGTCATCAGGGTCGACAAAGGCCAGGTCTTTGACAAAGAGCAGGTCGACAATGTTGTCGCGCCGGTCACCCTCATAGACGGGGATGCGGGTGTAGCCAGACCGGAGAATCTCAGAGACGGTGGCGAAGTCCAGCACGGCATCGGCCCGGAGCATGAAGCAGTCCGCCAGCGGTGTCAGCACATCCTCCACCACCTTGGTGCGCAGCTCCAGCGCACCCTGCACCATGGCCAACTCCTCCCGTACCAGGTCGCCGTGGGGGCCAGCGGCGCGCAGCGTCTCCAGCAGCCGCTCCCGCGTAGAAAAAACGCTGAGCTCCTGTCGCAGCGCCCAGTCCAGCAACCGGCTGAGCGGGTAGCAGAGGGGGAAGGCGGCCAGCATCAGCAGCCGAGTGAGGCAGAGTGTGCGGGAGGCGATGGCCAGCCCGTGCCGCGAGCACACCGAGTAGGGCAGCACCTCGCCGCCCAGGAAGACGGCGGCAGTGCACAGCAGCACCGGCAGCCAGGGCGCTCCCCGTGGCCCGCCGGCCGCCGCCGCGGGCCCGCCGCCG
>VYZT01019400.1:164014-174593 GCA_013400735.1 Pomatostomus ruficeps | reverse complement strand
GGAGTGGAATTTAAGGTTGTTTTTTTTTTTTTTTTTTTTTTTTTAGTTAATTAAGTATTTGGAAAGTATTCTTGTCTATAGTACCCTTGTCACTAGAAATCCTTGGACAGCAGTTTGGAAACCACTGGTCTAGCCTCGAAGAAGTGGGAAAAAAACATGGCATTGCAGGAGGAGGAACCACAAGGTGGCAATCTCTCTCTGCACTTTTACTGGCAAAATAAAGCTCTGAAAAAAAAAAATTGCGGACAGTGACTATGTAAAGCTGCAGAGGCGGTTGGTCACATCTTTTATCTTCCAGAGTCACAGCAAAGTTCGTTTTGATGCTGGATTTTCTCTTCTGAATGCTTTTTCCTTTAGTATGAAAATCTCAGTCTTGAGGAGCTGGCACTGTATGCTACTCTTTGCTGGCTTTTCTGTCCTTCACCCCCAAATAAACAGCAGATGTTGCTTGTTAGATTGCTAACTACCGGTGCTGCTTGCGTGCCTGCTGGCAGAGCTACTGTGTGCCTGGAGAGAAAGTTTCCTCCTTCACTGGAGGCACTGTCTGGTTTAGGGCATTGCTAACCTTGTGATGTACAATATAATGGTTGCATCAGCACCCTGCTTCATGTGCTGACATGCCTCAATGGGAGCAAAATCGCCGGATGTTAGGACTAGGCAGTGACCTGCAGATTGAGAGTGTATTTGGTCTTGAGGGAACTGCAAAGCCATAGTGACAGTGGCTCCACTTAGAAAAAGATGTACCCAGAGGGTATAAAAACGCAGAAGAGAAATAATGCTCAGTTTAAGGTAGAGCCTCTCTGGTCCTGCAGTATCAAACACCATCTGTTACTGTGAGCTCCATCTCGACCAGGACATAGTTGTGTTCCTGCCAGATGTTAGCTTACATGTGCTACATGTAAAAGTAAACTGGTGTGAAAGCTGTGGTCTGATGTGCTTTCAGTAGGATTTGCCCTGCATAAGTGATGATGTGCTAGCCAGCCTCTTGCTGAGAGGATGCACTCCAGAAGTTGCAGGTGTGTGGTTGGAGTGTGTTCAATGAGTCAAGATAGGAAATATCTTCCAAAGCTCCAAATAAGACAAAACAAACTAAGCTTTAGCACATGCTCAATTGATTGAGTCTTTGGCAAAGTATGACATGAATTTGCAGTGTTCTCACTGAGGCCCGTCCTGGCTGTATCCTGCCTGGTGAGTCCTTCAGCAAGCACAGCATAGCTGTAATTCTTCTCTTATGCTGAACCCTACTTCTTTTACCTGTTCTTCCCTAACTCTTCAGTTAGGAATGACAACCTGATTCCCACTCACCAGCACTGCTCAGGCTCTACTTTACACTGTCTGCCACCACCGAGGTCTCTCTGCAGCTTTTGTCACAGCCTGCAATATCCACAAACCTGCCAGTGGTGACTTCTCTAGTCACCGCTGTCCTCTTCCAGTTCTGGCTGTCCAGCTCCAGACAGGACCTGGAGGAAGTGGGAAGCATGGACATGGGGAGTTTCCTAAAGTCTCTTTACATCACCTTGACTTTGAGGTCTGAAATCAGAGTCCAGGAGACTGTGGGTTGCAATTCACTTCCTTCCTGGTTGATGGGAGCCCAGAGGCTCTGCTGTCTGCTGGTGCTCTAGAAAAGGCCAGGAGCCACCAGGGACTCCTAGTGGGGATAGAAATGTTAGCAATCCAAATCATGATGGGAAACAGAAGGAGTAAAAAAAATACAGATTTTTTTTTCTCCGCAGAAAGCGGGAGGAAATCTAGCAAGGACAAGGCTGGCTTCTCCTGGAACATATGTGCAATCTGATTGTCACTAATGCTCTGTAGCCAGCTTAGAGAAGATACTTTCCCTAAGTAAGTGAAATAAGCACTGTGATGTGGGATATATGATAACTTCAGAAGCAAAAGGAATAAGACCCCAGGCAAGAGAGCTTCAAACAGTGTCTTTTTTTTGGTCTCCTTTTTCCCATCTCTATGTCTGTGGTGTTCAATTAACCCCCCTTCTCTATCCTGGCCATGGTTGCTGCAGCTTTGCAAGGCTTTACCCAGCCTTCTGGATGATGATGTGTTAAGCACTTGGTTTGTGATAACCAGTTTTCTCCTGAAATGATACCAAAAGTCTGCTGTTTTGATTTAAACTGTTTTCCAAGCATTTTGGTTAATAACAAAAGACAGTCCATTCCAAGAGACTCTAGCTTGAGGAAGCCATGAAATTTAATTCATTTTTGCAACTTAAATATATAGTCAGTGACATATGGTAATAGTAAATACAGGGGGAAATATCATTGTTTCAGTGAAATTTCTGCATTCAGTCAAAACCTAATAGTTGTAACATCAAACTGTATTTTCCATTGAACAGGAAATAAAACATAATTTTTTAAAAGAAAATAGACATGCAATTGCATGCCTATTATATTGCTTATATAGCTTTATTTTTGGCTTTCTCCATTGTTGCTGTTACTAAAGGACTAACACGGGAAACTGTGAAGGGAGAAGATACAAGGCAACACCCAGTTGCTCATGGTAGAAAGGACAAACATGCCTGTGCTATGAATATATGCACTTTCCCTGCAGTTTTTTTCTGGGCAATAAGCTTCTGTGCCTGGGTTTGGGACTCTGCAGGTCACTCCTCACTTCTGCAGATAGAAGCCAGCCCTTAAGCAATGCTGAGGTGAGGATGAGTTGCTGTAAGGGCTCTGGAATTTATGCAGAAAGAACACTGCTTTTTCTGGATTTATTTGAGAGCTTTTTCTGGGCAATGGAAGCAGAGTATTTGGTTTAAAGTCTTATCTGGCATCAGTCTGTCTCCTTCTCCCTCTATGAGTACAGGTCACTGATGTACTGCTGGCCTTTTCCCCTCACTCAGTGGTGCTCTCTTCTGAGCCTCCTAATTTCCTGGTTCCTTCTGATCATTTCACTGTATTTCTACCTCATCTACTTGTCTGGTTTTCAGGCATGACCCATAGTTTTCTCCTCTTGCTCTCTAGCCGTGAGTTTCATGTGTTGTTTCTGATTTCTCTAATGCACACCAACAGTTTGCAGCTTTGACACAGCTGATTTCTCTTGTCTTTGTCTGTAGCAGGGCCATGCTCAGATGTCTCAATAGAGCTGGTGACAGAGATGCCCTATGCAAAAAATACAGAGGGCGGGGGTTTATAATTTTATCATTACCTGAAATATTCCAATTCTTTTCTGTCTCTCTCACCCCAGCAGCATCTCTGATTTGAGAGCATTTTGGCTGCTGTTTCTTCCCCTGAGCTCCATCTCCTCGTTGACTTCTGCTCACAGTTCCTTCCTCTTTTTCATAATTGACTCGTTTGCTCCTCCAGTCTTGCACTTCATCCATCTTCCTACTTCCCTTGTCTGATCTAATTCTCATGTCCACTTCCTCCATTTTTGCTACTGGAATGTGAAGCTTCCCTCCAGAAAAATAGAAGGTCTCGATCAACTTTTACCACCCCCCTCATATTCTCTCTTCCTTCATCTCTTTTCATCTCCCCCAGATGGTGGGACAAATACTCACTTGCATTCATTCTCAGGCTTGTAAAATTGGCATATTCACTTCTCTTTCTTTTTCACATGATGATGTGAAACGGGGATAATTCTACACATTCCCCTGCTCCTCAGGGCTGGGCTCAGTTTGAGGAAAAGGTTTCAGGGGAGTGCAGAGCTCCAGTCTCACTGTTGTGTTTTCACTCTGTATCTCTTTGACTGTGACAAATTGCTGCCACATTTGCTGCTTCTCAAGATATGAAAGACAAAAGTGAAATCAGACCTGGCCATTGATGAGTACAGAGAAGTTAATGGAGCCAAACAGCATTCTCTGTCCAAGGGCGTTTTTGTACACTGAAGTGTTCTCAGTCATTGTGTAGATTTTTTTCTGCTTGCTGAAGAGGCACTGGGCAAAGGGGATTTCTGTCTGCTGTGATGGGACCCGGTTTGAACCCCCAGAGCAATTCCTACAGCTTTATGGAAATCGTGCATCTCAGTATTTCAAGGATCTCAAAAATCCTGTTGGGAGTTGAACACTGTGGGGTTTCACAAGTTCCCTTCATGGACAAATCTGCAGGACCAGGGTACCCTGGGCTTGTAAGAGTATTTTTGAGACCATGCATCAAAAGTCGGATTAAGTAAAACAATAAGGCAGATTAAGGAAAATAATAAATGCTGTTTATTCCAGCAGAGTACATGGATCTAACTTCTCACAGAACTGGAAATAAAGTTGCGAAAAGTAAAAAAACAAATTTTAAAAAATCATTGATTGGTAGCTGCCTAACACTCCATACACTCCATTTTATCCTCCCAGTTTTGTCCCGTGCTGTGCCACCCAGGGAGAGCCCACACTCACAACCTTTATGGCACCACTGCTTTCTTTTAGTCCCTGTCCCCACCCCCCCTCCCCCGCCCCGGTTTTTTGTTTTTTTGTTTTTTTACAGGTTTCTTCATTATGCAGCTAGTGAGTACAGATTGACTCTCAAAGAAACGTGCTCTATTTTCCAATGGCTAGATTTGGAAATACCAGTTTGTGTTCCTTTCACGCTGGCAAAAATGCAAAGACAACATTGCCAACTGTGCTTTTCCTGACCAGGCAGTTGGCTTTGATCGATGCCTTGCCTGTTGCACGTATGGAGGGAGGAAGCTCTCTCAGTAGGCTTGCTTTCCTCCTGCTGTGGCTGAGCTCCCTAGCCAGCCAGTCCTTCTAGCTCAGACAGAGGTATTTGCTTTTTACAGAACTTCCCAGGTAACCTACATTAAAGAGTAATATGTGGATACTGTATTAAATCAAGCAACTGTCCTCTGTCTGTTTGATCAGGTTAGACATGATACATAAACATGCTAGAAAATGGTTTCAGCAGTGGAGTTCAGACAGTGCAACACCCACCTTGAGGCACTGGCAGTTTTAGGAGGTTGCATTCCAGACATTAATGCTCTTGTGGTGAAAATGATGGACACTGCACTGCATAAAGAGCAAAAAGCTCAGTAAAAAGAATCTGTCATGCAATTGCATGTTCTGATGATCACAACATTACCACATTCACTGGTCTTACTCTTCTAAGAAATTGTCATGCCATGGTACAGGGCAGGAGCTTAAGAGCCTGAAAAGAAAGTATATTTTTGTGAAGTATGGATAACACTCTTAATTTTCACTTGCTGAATTTTCTCCTTGCTGGCTTCTTTTAGAGCATCCATAACTCAGGTTTACTTGACAGCACTACAGAAACAGACATGGTTGATATCTTGGGAATCAAAGACATGATGATTTTTTTTTAAAGGGGCTGTCTAGCCTGTTTTATCCTTCCCAGCCTAATGGAGGTTTGTTTGGTACAGAACATCCTCTGATGATAATAACTTTCATCATTTATGAGCAAAGTTTATTTTTTAGTGAACTAAAAATGTTCCTCCTAAGGAGATTTCCCCATTTTCTTTTGGGCCAATTTGTACAGCCTGAGATCGGAGTTAGATTTCCGTTGTGCTTTTTATTCTCTCTTCCCCCCCGCCCCCCATCTAAAGAGGTTTCCTCTGCTCAAAACTTTCAACAACTGCTCAGACCATTTACAAGAAGCACTTTCACAGGCAGTAGCTCTACAGAAGAGAGGAAAAATCGAAGTGACTACCTATAATAATGAAGTTAAATGCACTTTTAAGTGTTTGTGAACTGCAACTCACTGAAAGGGTGCCAAACATTTTGCAAATATATACAAAAAGACAGGTCCCTGCTCTAATCAGCTTATAAATTAAAAGGAAAGTACATTGGCAAGAGCAGAAGAGATGATATGACATGCTTTAAATAGTTTATAGGGAGCTGGAGGATTGCTGTTTATTTGGTGATGTTGGGAAAATATTTAATGTGCTTTGGTTAAGCTCTTTATAGAAATGCTTCTCCTCCCCCAGTTTTCTTTTCCAATGACTGTTTTGAAGATTAAAACCAGCAAGTTTAGAGTAGATGGAAAACGGAGAAACCTATTTCGAAATTGACAAAACCGCGAGTAAATCTTTATAGATATTTTTTATGTGAGTCAGGCTTTCGAAAGTAATTATCGTAATATAAGAAAGGACCATCGCTTCGCCGCCCCTGCGGACGGCGAGCCAGGGTCGCAGCTGGTGTAAATTGAGATACCTCCTATCTGGTGTGCGTGGCTGGGGAGGAGGTGGCCGTGGCCCCCCCGTGCAGGTTCCCGGGCCATCCCCGCGCTGCGCCGGGCGGCAGCGGCGGCTCCCGGGACTCGCAGCGCTCGGGGCCCGGGACTCCCCGCACCTCCGCTGCTGCCCCAGCGCTCGCAGATAACCAAGTATTTTTTAGCGTTCAAAGGGTTTCTATAGCAATCCTACAATTTATTGGAAAACAGACCAACAAACAAAAAGCCCAAACCACTTTATTTTTAGATTTAACTTGCCGCTGCTGGAGTCAGACGCAAAGTGGGGTGCAATTGCATTTCCGAGGGCACAGGATTGGGGCAGGCTCCCGGTGTTGGTTTGGAAAGCTCAGACAGGTAAATGAATATTTCCTTTAACGACGTCTTCCCAGAATCTGGAAGGTGACTCCAACATCTGGGAGGTTTTTTGCCTCTTTCCCTGCTGTTTAATGTTGTTGGTGATATCTCCGCAGATAAGTGACTTCACTGCATCCGGAATTTGCGTTCAAAGCAGAGACTAATTGTGGGGAACGTTTCAGAATAAACACATTTCTCTTTCGAAGTAGTGTGTTTGTACGGAAAAAATATACATAAAGGAGGTTAAACTGGATAATTTGTTCAGTTTTTGTTTGNCCCCCCCCACGGTCTTTTACTACAGAACGGACTGGAGTTTTGTTTGAAAATAGAACCATCCTTGGCGGGAGGCACGATACAAAATTTCGGCCTGCAAACACAACAAATATCCCTGAAGCCTTGTTCACATAATCTGATAACATAGAAAAAAATTATTAAACAATAACAAGATAATTTAAAAACTCGTGCTCCTCGTTTGGAGATGACCCAAAAAACTGCACAGCTTCTGAAGCGGAGTCTTTAGGTCCTGGGTCAGTTTTAAGTGCTATTGCAAACGGCGGCAAAAATGTTTGCAGCCAAACACAAATTTCCAGGCTTAAATTGCCTTCTTCCTGTCCCGGGATGCCAGGGCTTTGCACAGCTGAAATTGCACAGCTCTTTTCCCCGGATCCTCTTTCTTATTCCAGCGCTCAGAGCCCGCTGCCCCGGGCACCCTTCTGCTGCTCTGGGCCAGCCTGCGCTGCGCTGCGCTCGGCAGCCTCTTCCCAGGCGCGGCTTGAGCCCTGCTCCCGTCTCCGCCTTAGCGGGATGGTTTCACGACAAATCCGAGTTTGTGTATTCCCTGCTTACCCCTAGCAGAGCCAGAGGTATGTTTCATCCTTCCCCACAGGTTACCACAGCGGCTCCGCACCACCGCAGCCCCTGCCTGAGTGACCCGGGACTGGCAGGGGTGGCTGGCCCGCTTGTCTTGTAGCGTTTCGTGGGGCAGAGAGACAAGGGGAGTGGAGATTTCAACGGGAGACAGCGCTGCCCGGGGACTTCACCGGGGCCCAGGCCCGAGTGCATCCCGTCTGTGCGGGGCTGCGCCGAGCGCACCGAGCTCCGGGACTTGCCGCCGGCTCACCGGGTCCGCTCCCGCAGCCTCTCGGGCCCTGGCTGGGGCGATTGGGGCGCGCAAGTAGCTCCGCACGGACACCGGGAGAAGCTGGAGGGGGTTCCCAAGGGCGGGGAGCCCTGCCGGGACAGCGAGCAGCCCGTGTGCTCGGAGTGCCCCGATCCGGCTGCTCGGGCCGCTCGTACCCGTCCCGCCGGCTTCCCCGAGGGCGGCTGGCGGGTCCCCGGCGCTCGGCCCACTCTTGCGGCGAGATTTGTGCCCCGATCCCGAAGTCGCGCTACTGCCCGCAGCCCCGGCAGCTCCCGACCGCGGCGCAGAGGATGTCCGCAGGTGGGTGCCGGCTCCCCCGCCGTGCCGGGCCCCTCACCAGCAGATGGTGCTGCGGGCGCCCCATCCCCGGGGCTGCGGGGCCCCGACGGACCGCACCTGGCCCGGCTCAGCCCTCCCGCCGTCAGCCCTCTGTGGCCGGGTCGGCAGCGGCACCGGGGCCCTGCGTCCCGCATGGCCTGGGCGACGCGGGAACCGGGGCGGGCCACGGCGGCCGGGGGCCCAGGTAAGGGCGCGTTACGTGTTCCGGAGGTCGCAGCTGCTTGCGGCAGTTCGGGGCTTGCCCGGGAAGCGGCTGCTGACTGAGCGGATGTCCGATTCGGATGGACATTCCCTGAGGCTCCCGGGATTGTCGGCAGACGCCACCGGTCCCCGGCCCGGTGCCACGACCTTGCGCCCAGAGCTGACAACCGCAGCCGCCTGCGCTGCTGCAGTGCGCCGAGCCCGGTCCGTCCTGCCCCAGTCCGTCCTGAAGGTAGCGACGGAGGGCTGGCCCTGGCAGAGGGGTCGTCGTCGGTGCCTTCAAACCGCGCTGTCTTTTCCATCCCCGATGCGGACGTTTCCACACCAGACACTGCTGCTGCCGCCCTTCTCCTTTCCCTGTCGCTGGTCGGACACAGCGATGGGCCCGGAGGCAGGCGGGAAAGGGCGACCAGCGGCTCGATTCCCCGTGCCCCAGTTTCCCGCAGTGCCCGACGGCCTTTGTGCGAGGACCGGCCGAGCCCCAGCCTCGGGCAGGGCACATCGAGCGTGCCGCGCCGGGGCTCCGGGGTGCTGGCGGCCCCCAGCCCCACTGCGCCCGTCGGGTCCAGCGCTCAGCCCCGAGGGCCTCGCCCAGCACCGATGGTCCCGGCGCGGTTTGGAGCAAACTCTTTCCGCAGGTAGTGTTTGGGGGTTTTTTTCAGGGTGATTACCCCCTCCTTTCCCCAACCAGGACCGTCCTCGCTGCCTTACCGTCTCTGTCGTTCCTGCAGCCGGCGACCATCTCGCTCCCCGCACTCCGGCCTCCGTCCCGAGCTCCCCGGTGTCTCGGTGTCCCGGTGTCCCGACTCCGTCCCGGTTTTGCGTGGTGCGGGAGCTCCCGCCGCCGAAAAGGTCCGCCGGAGCCGGCGCAAAGAGAAAGCTCGGTTTTGGCGGGGCTGTAGCAGGGCGGCGGGCCCCGAGCCGAGGGGGTTAAACCAGGAGCCTCCCCTTACCTTCCAAAAGTTAAAAATGTCTGGAGCCTGCATCTCTTAAAGGGGCGGTGCTGGCTGCAAGGAGTCTTGGCACCGACTGCGAGAAAGGCTGGTCAGGGGCGTGAGTTCCCCTCCACCAACACCAAAACATTGCAAAAAAAGGCAGAGCGCCCCACACTTTAGATAAGGACAATTAGCCACCAGCGAGCCCCTGCAGACAGCGAGTTAATTAGGGGTTTCCTGCTCTCCGGCATGCCCTGTCCCAGCTCCTGCCCCCCAGGGCTCTTAGCCCTGATGGCACCTGGGCTGGCCCTCATGGCCACCTTCTCGCTGCCCTCCCAGGCTGGGGACAGGGGAACACTGCCGGTGGAGAAACCTCCAGGTGTGAAGGGAAGAACTCTCATTCTCCTTGATGTCAACACCAAGAGCCCTGTCAGGATAATCAGTGAGAATTTCCTCTCCCTGCAGCTGGACCCCTCCATCATTCATGATGGCTGGCTCGATTTCTTAAGGTAAGGCAGGAGCCCCCCGGCGCCCTCCCCACGCCGCCCGCGGGGCGCCCCGGCGGCCCCGCCGCCCAGCCCTGCCGGGCTCCGCGCTGCTGGCGGCGCTTGTTGTGACGGAGGGAGCGAGGCCATGGTTTCCATTAAGATGCACATGTTTGCAATGGAGAAAGCATTTCGGAGACTTATCAGTTATGACTGCAAAAATGTCGTGCTCCCCTCGCTCCAGCAACCGCTCCTCTGCAAAAAGCACAACAGGGGCCGAGGCAGCACAGGGGAAAAAAAAAAAATCAAAATCAACAAAAAGCCAGCATCAGGAACGGGGCCGCCTGCCGAGCCGAGCCTTCCCCGGGTCCCGACAGGCAGAGAGCGGGTGTCGGCCAGGTCTTCTGCGCCCTCCGCTCCCCGGACTTCCAGCCCTTGCACGGGGGGCAGAGCCGGGCTGCAGCTGCGCTGGGCTCCACCGGCGGTGCGGAGCGGCCGCGGCCTGGAGGCGCTGGGACGGCCAGAACCCTTCTCCCTGCTGGGTAAGTCGGGGAGGGAGAGCGGGTCTCCTCCGCACGCCCGCCCCGAGGGTCCTTTCGGCAGCCGGGGAAGGAGCGGGGTGAGGATGCGGGAAGGCGCGAGCGAAGCGGAGCCGGGACGGCTCCCGCTTTTCTTCCTTCCCCGCTCCTCTCCCCTCCCCGGCGGCTCGGCCCGCGGCGCGGTCCCGCGTGGCGCTGAGCGCCTCTGCCTCCTGGACGCCGCTGCACTTGTCNTCCCCGCTCCGGGGCCGCGCTGCTCGGCCCGCGCAGAGCCCCGCAGCCGGTGGTACCGCGTCGCACCGCCCCGGGCGGGGCAACGGGGCCCGCCAGGGCAACGGCGGGCACTCGAGCCCCGTGGTCCCCGGTCGTTGGCGGTACGGGGGAAGCGAGGGCCCGGCCCGCGGCTTCCTCAGCCCTCTCTCTCCTCTTTCCCAGTTCCCGGCGGCTGGGGGCCCTGGCG
>VYZT01019400.1:136842-163976 GCA_013400735.1 Pomatostomus ruficeps | reverse complement strand
AGAGGACGGACTTTCTGCAGTTCCACAACGTGAAGAACCCGGCCAAGAGCCGCGGCGGGCCCGGCCCCGACTACTACCTCAAGAACTACGAGGACGGTGAGCCCCGGGGCCGGGGCGGGGGGCGGGCGCTGCAGCAGGAGGCTGCGGGAGCCGGGCGGTCCCGCTCCGCCTGCCCCGCTCTCCCCGCGCCCGGCGGGGCCGTGTCGCGCCCGGGCACGCTGCCGCCGGGCACCGGGCAGGGGAGAATTCCCGTACCCTTTCTTTCCCGAGAGAGGGGAGCCGAGGAGCTCGGCGGAGCTCGCCCCCCCTTTGCCGGTGGATTAGGCGGGTGTCGGCCCCCGGGAACAAAAGACCAGCACTGGGGACCCGGACTTTTCATATTCCCCCGACTCGCTGCGTCCTCCCTCTCCCTTTGCCCCCGAGCGGGTAGCGCCGGCTGCAGAGGAGACTTTGCCACGTCTCCAGGCGGGGACCGGGCATCGGAGCCCCGGGATGCCCGTGCACGCCCCGTCCCGCACTTCTCCCGCGGCTGTCGGGAGCCCTGCCTTTCCCCACGGACCTCGCCGTTGTGCGCGTTTCTGTGCCCGCCGCAGCCCCCTGGGCTCCCCGCTGCCCCTCCGGGCTTGGTGACAGTCGGTCCCCGCGTGCTGGTGCCCGGTCGGGGCTGCTTCCTCTCCGAACCGCTCGACCATCCGAGCTCTTTCCGAAGTCACCGTCTGGCCCCTGCCTTTCCTCTGCTCCCCTCTTCGCCGTCTGACCTTCTCCCCATCGGACCTCAGTACACAAAAGGCTTTCACCTTTTGCGGCACAGAATTCACACAAAGAAACTGCGTAGAAAAGTTAGGGCCACATCTGCGTCCTAAGGCATTTCTTTTAAGAAGCATAATACGATGTCCACATGCAAGAATTTATTGATTTTTCTCTCTTGCTTAGTTTGTTTCTTTTTTTAAAGAAACAAGCTTTGGGGTTTTTTCTTCCTTACTCAACGACTTAGAAAAATTAGCTTAAGATTTTTCCATAAGTAATTTTGAAGGCCAATTAATGCCAGACAGATCCCACTGGGCAGGTCTGTGGAACAGAGGAAATTTTGCAGAGATCTAGTCAGCAGCACAGTCCTGAATGGAAAAAGCAGATGCATTTGCCAGTTTTCTGATGGCTCTCACTCCTGCTGTTTCCCCACATAACATCTGATCTTTCTGAGATGAATGTCTCTGTATTCCCACACGCAGGCAGGTGGGTAAGTTTTTGTGCTCCATCTTTCACTTGGTCTCCTAGCTGGGGCAATCCCGATGTTATTCCTTGTTTTTCTTCTTGTAACAAATCTCAATCGAAGGTTTTGTTGTAAGTTCTGCCTGCTGAGACACACTTGAGAAAAAAATGCTGACCAAACTTGCCACAGACACCTTGTACAGTAGAAGTTAAGTGTCGTGCATAAAATTGTGGATGGGACTCATACAAAACATTTGTAAGAATAAATTTTCCCACCTTCCATATTTCAACAACTTGCAGAGAGAACTTACACTTACTTATTAGATGTCTTCACAACAGCTTTCATGTTAAGGAAGGACTGAAATATTTTGGCTTTTTTTTTTCAGTTTTCCTCATGGCAATAAAATTGAAATGTAGCAGCCTTCAAAATGAAGCTTTTCATAGAAGTTGTAACCACAGGTCTTAACTTTTCATCACTTAAATATGGAACAGGACCATTGTGAATGTGGGTGAAGGAAGGAGAAGACACATGTGGTGTGTATCAAGCATTGGTGTAAATCAGAAAGGTGTGGTTAAAGGGATTTCCTGCCTGGAAGCAAAGCTCTCATATTTGTTCTTAAGATCTGTGTGCAAACTCCAGGGCTAGACTTGCTAGTAGCTCACATCCTGTTGTGCTGAGGCTGCACTAAGTGCTTCGCTAGAGGGATCCAGTTCTCCAAAATAAAATCCTGACACTACCACAGCTCTTTGCCCTGCTGTACTGGATATGATCAGCCATCTTCTCTATTTGGAGTACTGGTCCCGTTTTTATTCCCTCATCTGTGGCTCACCCAGGAGCTGCTTGGGATAAGGGCATGCAGTTTGCTTTTGCTGCTAAGGACTTACAGCCTCAACAGACAGCACAAAAAACCAATAGCAATCAATACCTGAGAATGGGGGAGGCCAAAAAGAATCCCGCTAGGTACACTTCCTTCTCCCCAAACTGTCTGGGTTGTTTTCCATGTCCATGGGCTTTTATATGTTCAGTACCTATTTTCTGAAATTTCTTACAATGGCATGGGAGTGGGGAAGATGTTTGGGGACTTGGTTAGTTAAAAAGGTCAGAAAACATTTAAAAGAGAAGTCTGTGAATTTTTAAGTCCTATGCAGCACCCTAGTGATTTTTAGTGATGTGACAAGTGATTGTTTGGTTGTTTTCTGCTTTGATTGTTTGTCTTTTTGTCTCTTCTGGCTGTGGGTGTGCAGAGACTCCAGGCCTATGCCCCCGGAGTCTGAGCACTCTTTGCAGCCCCCATGGGTGTTCCTGTGCCTCGTGTTCCCATGTGGCCTGTGCACAGAGGGGGAGGGAAGGGCACTCCTTATGTTCCTCTAAGCTGCAGCAACTCACAGAGTGCAGGGCTGGGAGGTGAAGGGCACATGTGCAAGGCTGCTCAGAGAACTGCAGTTACAAGTGAGTGACTGTGAGTGGTGTTCACATCACAGGCAGCTGCACCCCCCTGCGTGCTCACAGGCTATGCTGGTGTGGCCCTCTCAGGCATTCAGATGGGAGGCAGCAACAGGACTGCTTTGCATCATCCTTCATATATCCTGTGACCGTGCTTGCTAGAGTTGGAATGCATCTCCGTGCAGGGATCTTCATCCTGTAAATCCCCCTCTGCCACCCTGGTGCTCTTCAGACCAGGTATACCTCACTGCTCCCTTTGATGGTCTTTTCTATCTCTGCGGTGCTCTGCCTTCCTGACTATCAGACCTCCTCAGAGATTCACCTTACTCTTTCCCCTCCACAAAAAATTTTATTTGATTCCCTTCTAAATCATCCCAACTATGCACACCTCCACCTTCTGAAAATTGCTTTTACCTAGACCTGCCTTTGGGTTCACCAACCCATCTTTTCCCACTTCTTTATCCCACAGAGAGTGTGGGTACTCTCTGAGGGTGGTAGTAGTTGCTTTTGACTTGTATCTAAAATGTACTTAGTTTCCCTGAAATAAGGTGTCTCCTTTAGGTTTCAGGGTAACTCTTTTCTTATTCAGATTTTTCCTGGAAACACAGGCCTAGAAGTATTGTGTATTACCAGGTGTGTATGGCACCTTTCCTTTGTAAGTCTGAACAGCCTCACCCCAGTCTAGACTACTCATGTTTGGGCAGCAAAGGTAACAAAGTGGTGCATGCTCTGTGGTTACTGACTGCGATGCCCATGAAGAGGGTACATATGGCAATTTGTTTCAGCACTGCATATAAAACTGGCACAGCAATTTCATCACCTGCTGGCAGATTTGTCAGTACCTGACAGATCAACTCCTAAAAGTGGATGCCTACTTTTTTGTGTCTGGTAATACATGTCTGGTCTTAGTGAGCCATGGGGTGTGCAGTCCCTGTTGATGGCAGCATGGCTCTAGGTACCTCCTGGACTTTGCTGAATATTAGGTCATCTAATGTGTTATATTAACACCCCACGTATGTTGCAGACCAGGTGGTTTCCATCCCATGCAGCCCCTACTCTGGATGGTCAGTCCTGGAGTCCACCCTCTTTGGATAAAGGATGGACTCCAGGACTGGCCAGCCTGAGGTTTGTTAGAAACAGAAACCCAGTTTAATGTGTGTCAAGCTTAGTGGTACCGGGAGGTGGGGCTATGCCAGAGACTTTTTGACATTTTATGATCAAGAGGTGTAACATTTTTAGCCTGAGAGTCTTTTCCCTCCCTTAAATGGTGTTTCTCTGTATGTGCCCTGCTGAGTTCGGTTTTCTTCCCCAGCTGTGTTGTGCTCTGTTATCTGGATGTGTTTCTCTGCTGCCACAGGCACGTCTGATTCCAGGGCAGGTACCAAGATGTAAGGTTTCATGCTCAGTCTGTGTAGTAGATCTGCTTCTCCTTTTGCTGTTGGGTTGCCTAACAAGCAATCTGTTCAGCTTGCCCTTTCAACTGCCTCACATGTGCCAAGGACCAGCTGGGTCTGAGGAACAGGACAACAAGATACACTGGTCTCCAGGAAAACAGGCTTGAGCAGCTCCTCTTTGGAGCAAAGACACAAGTTGTTGGTGGTACAAAACCTCTTCTGAAGCTGAGTTTACTAAAACCTGACTTGCATGCTGTCCTGGAGCTTAGTGTTGGAGTGTTATGTGTGTGTGGAGTCCTAGTCTTGTTTCAGCAAGAGATGCTGCAGGTGGTGTCTCAGTGCCTGAACCCAGAGCCCATTTCGGAAGCTCCTTGCTGGTGCTCCAGTATGAGTTTGGTGGGCTAATGTGGAGCCTCGTCATCTACAGGGTGATCTTCAACTGCCTCTCACCTCACAGCCACACAGCCCAGCTTTGGACAACCTGTGGTGACATAAACATTGCTTAGAGCTTCCCCCTGTGCATATGTGCTGTGAATGAACACTCCAGGGGAAGAATTACTCATAGATGGAGTTCTTAAAGATGCGTTGGCCCAAGTGCACAGCTTCTCACTTGTGTCCCCCAGCCTTTCATAGACTTCTGTACCTTTTTCATGGCTGAGAAAGAGACCAAAGGACACTTTGTGTGGCCCTGCGTGGGCCATGGGAGGGAGAGGGGAAGGGGAGTACATTTACATAGTGCATGAAAGAAGTTTCTGAGCTGAAGTGTGTATGGATGACACATTTCAAAAATACTCTTTTAATTGCTGGTAAATTGCTCCTTCTATTTTATCTTCTTTTTTTTATTCTTTTTTTTTTAGAGGATACTAGGCATCTGGAAAAATGGCCAATTACAACAAAAAAATTTACAAAGATATGTTTCTTAAGCCTTCCATACTACTCAGGGGATTTTGCAATATAGTGTGGGAAACTTCATATCATGCCGTATAACATTGGTGTAGGTTTTCTCTGTGTTCTTTCAGTTTTGGATCCATTCTTTCAGGCATCCTCAGGTATCCAACACTGCATCTAAACCTCAAAATTTGTGTGGCAGTGGGAACATGTTTTCACCCTTGCTCAGTCCATATTCCACAGGTGTCTTCTAGGATACCATGCTGTTAGGATATGTGCCAGGGTATGGAGTGGAAAGGAAGATAATAAACTGTTAAGTGACCTGAGGATTCCTTTATGTGTGTGTGTGTGGTTATAAAAGGGCTGGAGCTGACCCCAGCTAGGACTGCTGTTCCCACTCTTCTGCCCTTTCTGGCATGTTCCTGCCCGCTTCTGTGCCTGGAGTTTGAGTTTGCGTGGTGACTCAGTTCAGGGATCTCAGCTGACCAAAACTTGGTGATGGAGAGGTGATTGCACTTGAGCTTGTTCAGCTGCCAAATCGATTAATGCTGCGTGACCATGCAGAGGTGTAGAGGACAGTGCTGGGAAAGGAAAAGTCTGCATTGAAGGCAGATGGTACTGCAGCGGTCTCAGTCTTGGTCAGATTATATCCTTCAAATCTGAGTCCTGAAGGCGAGAAATCTCACCTCTTGGTTCTCTGACATAAAAAGGGTTGGTCCCCGTGCTTTCTTTATGCTCTGTGCACTGTTCTTCTGCTCCTTCCCTTGTGCTGGCTCTGGCACATTTCTGATCTTCTGCTAAGCTGGCAGAAAATTATTTCAAGTTAAAAAAAAGCAACAGTTTTACTGTGAATTTAATGAGCAGGATCATGAGGATCATCATGAGGTATGAGGATACCTGAGCCAGAAGAAGGGAGGGTTGTTGCCATGTGTCTGGGAGTGTCCCTTTGGCTCTGCCAGCTCATAAAACTGCAGTAGATGTTTCTGAATGGAGAACCATCCTGTTGTCCTGGCAAAAATGAACAAACGAATTTTCCTTTATTCAAAGAATCCTCTTCTGTTTCTTGTCACCCAAGGCCCCTTTTCTGTCTTCTTTGTGTCCCTTGACAGTTTAGACATCTGTCCTTTCAGAGCTTGAAGAGGAAACAGTTGTTCTTTTCACCCTCCAAGTGTTTCAAACACAGCCCCTTAGGGAAGGCTGTAGCATTTCAGGCATAGCAAGAACTCAATCCCCAAGATGCGAAGATCCCCTGATGTCCTTTGGACTTCTGGGATTTTCCAGACCTGGCACTGTTCTGTGCCTCGGCATGAGCTCTGAGGCAGCCTCCTACTCCCTAGTTCCCAGGGACCACGACTGCAGGGAAGGAACCTACTCTGCCTTTATAAGGAGTACCAGGGCTTAGTTGTTTCCTTAGAAATTAGAAAGAAAGAAAGATAGAAAAAGGTTGTAGAAATCATGTTACACAAAGCAAAAGAAATATTGCCTGGGCAGGAGATACTTCCAAAGATTGCCTGTTTATCTACACTTCTTTTTAAATTAAAAACTGTTCTGCTAAGATTATGCATGAAAAGTGCTTTAATAACTACAGAAAATGGTGCAATCAAACAATTAACTCCTGATTTGTTAGCTATTTGCTTGTGTATTGGTGAGATAAAAAAATTTCTATGGTTATATATTTAATTGTTTATAATAAGCATCCTAAATTCTCCAAAAAATTACATATTTTTGTTAGTTTCATACTTCTTTCTGTGGCACATTTACTTTGTATGAATTAAAAGTCACTCATGCAAAGTTATATGCACAGGGAAAGACATATGACTTTTTGTATACATTCTAAATTAGCAGTTGGCATTCAGGGAAAATGTTCTGAGTTTATTATGGTCTCTGAATACATTTAGGTCAGTAAAAAGTGAATCTAATGTTAGGGATATTAGAAAATAATTGGAAAAACTCACTGAGAGCATTCTCATGCTATAAGTAAACTAGGTGCTGACATACTAATCAGTGTAAAGAATATATATGTGAGGAGTAGGGTGATGGAAGTGATCAAAGTCATATCTTTCAGTCATAGAGATTTTTCATCTTGGAAAAAATGACAGAGATTATGACAAATGCTGTGAGCTCAGTGTCACACAGAGAAGACAATTTGGGAATGATTATTTCCTTGTTTTCATGACACAAGAAATAGAGAGCATCCAGTGGAATTACATATAAAATGAACAAATATGACTTTATTTTTATATAGTGGGAAATAACTTGTGGAACTCATTGTCAGGGAATTTTTCCCAGCTCAAATAAAGGAATGATACTAATGTGTCAAAAATTTGCCCATTAAAGACAGACACGATGAGGATGCCATTTGTGTCTTGAGAAATCTTCTGTCTTTCTAAATAAAAGTTGTGTTCCCAATTTCACAATAACTGGGCATTTTATAATAATTCCAGCATACAAACCTAGTTTTTAAAGCATTTAAAAAGTAGTTATTTTACAAGTTTGGCAATGTGCAAATCGTAAGACTTTTGTCTGGTCACTCATTAAACATCTATTTAATTTTGCTACTAACATAATTTCCTAATATTCAATTTTTTAGAAAAAGTATTCAGGTTTTATTAGAATATAACCTTTTTTCCCCCCTTTGAATTCACTTTTCAAGACTGGAAATCTGAAGCAAACAGTCCCATGAGGAGGACTCCCAAACTCAGCTTGTTCTGCTGCCATGGCAGTGGTGACTGTTGCTTTTGCTGGAGCGGTGATCGCTGTGGGAAGAGCTCACTTTCACACATACAGACACAGAAAGATGAGTTTCTTCTCCTCTTTACCCTTCCATCACACATCCCTCTGACAATAACCACATCCCTCTGCCCTGTCCACATAAACCTGGGACTCTGCCTTCCTTCTCCCATCTTCCAGGTGATCAGCTACAATAGTCTGTGTCTGCTCCATGACTCCAACGACTCTTGGAATGGAAGTGCCTATGGGCAGAGGGTGGCATGAGCCATGGGATGGTCACTTACACGCAGGCCACGCTGACACTGTAAATTCTCGGCCAGGGAAGCTCACTTTGTGCCAGGGAAACCCGGCCCTCGCTGGGAGCTGTCTCCACATGCTGTGCGCTCGAGGTCTCACAGCTCTGTCCTGTGGGAAATGGTTACTGAAACTCCTTGGTGCAGGTGACTCATAGAAAGGGATTGGTAGAGCTCAGCTAGTCCTGGGATGCCCGGGAAAGAGCATCGCTGCGCTTGTACCACTCCTGAAGGGCGTTTTCTAACTTGTTCTTCAACATTTCCTTGGTATTTTCGGTGACCTCCACGGGTGGTGTGCGCGGAAGCGTAGGAGATGTCCCGAAGCGGGACAGAGATGTGTGCGGGCACTCGGAGTCAGACCGAGCTCCGCAAAGGAGCGTCCTCCGCCCCGGCCCCGCAGCCTGGCGAGGGGAGAGCTCCTGCGGGATGCCGGCTCCAGCCGCTCCCGGCGGGGCGGGACAGGCGCGGGGCCCGAGGCTGTGCTAAGGCGGGCGCTCCCGCCGCCGGGACTCGCGGTGGGTGCCTGCCGGCAGCCGCAGCTCACCTGGCCGCCACANCGCGCCCGCCGCCCCGGAGCGCCGCGCCCGCCGGGGTCCGGCCGTGCGGCCGCGGGGCAGCCTGAGCTGGCCAGGGTACTGACCCGGCCCGCCGGGGGCACGCTCCTGGCCCGCCGTCTTTGAAAAACATTTGGCATCCTCTGGGGCTCCCACATCTGGAGTTCTTCTTTTGCACTCCTGGCAGGAGCTGCTCGGCTCCGTGTTCTGCTGGGCAGTTTATGGCCTTTTATTTTTTTTCTCCTCTTTCTAATCGAGGCTCAGGAAGGCAGTGAGTGCCCTTCTCCTGCCCACTAGGTCCTGCCCTGCTCAGAGCCTCCAGGGTACCCTCCTCCTTCTTGGTTTCCTTCTATCTGTCTTTTTTTTCTGTCTCTTTCTTTTAAGATTTGAGAGTTGTGAACTCCTTGCTGTCAGTGTCCCCGGGATTGCTCTTGCTGAGATTTTGCCCAGGCCTTCAGAAGCTCTGCTCTGCCACCCGTCTTCCCCCGGTGCTGCCAGTTCAGCAGAGTGGTGCAGAGGTGCCTTTGCCTCTTTCCCTGCACTGAGCACAGCCTGATGGGGTATGAAGGACCAAGCACTGAATTCCTTGGTGAGCTCCATACCCAGACATCTGCCCACAGTTTAAGATGGGGTTATAATGACTGTGGGCTCCACCTCCATCTTTATGTCTTGGGCAAGTTTCTTGGGTCCTTCACCAATCTCAGAAGACTGGACCTTGCATGTCTTGCCTCTGCCACTGCAGGTCTCAGAGAACCCCATGAAGATAACTAGCAGAGAGCTCTCCAGCTTCTGTGCCCTGCATGCCTTCCCCCATGCTCCCAGGGATTTGTCTGAATGTGACTTGACATCCTTGTGGTAATCCCTGTCACAGCATCTTTATCACAACACTGCTCCTGCTTTTCATTCCTGGGCCTGCCCTTTGTCCCCAGGCCCTGCTGACAGCGCATGCAGAGCCATCCCTGTGGTCCCCAAAGATGGATGTCATGTAAGACCCACTGCCATGGCCCCCTGCACACTCCAAGGTGTTGGCCTTGTCCCTGGTCCTGGGCCAATGTTTCCTCCACAAGCGTCCACATTGGCCCTGGTTTGGGTTTTAGAAGTCATCCATTCCTTTCAGGAAACAAACTTGTATTGACCCAGCCTGGACTCCCTTACAGCAGTTTGAAGAGAATTGCAGACGGCATATTGATCATGTAGTTCCAAATATCTCTGCCTCTTGGTCTTCTCCTCCTTCAGGGCCTCCTTGATGTGTTTGGCTTCATTTTGTCTTGGGTGTGTGGGGTGTACAACTCTTGCCTTCAGTTCTGTAGGAAGGGAAAACCATCAGCCAGGAAGGTGAATGGCTGTTCATGGGCTCCAGGTGACTCCAACAGCCCATGGCAGCAACAGCCTTTCTGGTGTGGGAGAGAGGTAAGGCTGTATTTCTCAGTCTTCAGTTCTCCAAATATTTCACACAACAGGGGTTCAGGATTTTATCATTCATTAGCTGGACAAAGGTTGGGTAGGCCCAAGTCTTACTCAGTGCCCACCTAAGAAAATGTGCACAAAAGCACATGGTCGAGGGGTGTGTGCTCATTAGCTGCAGAGGAACATTAGTCCTTCCTCTCGCTCCATCTCACTGATGCCCCTGTGCTGGATGTAGAAATATTGAACCATATTTTCATGGTAGCTGGATGCTGCCCAGTATCCGTTCCTGAGTATGCTAGCTGTGGGTGGAGGAGAGAACTCATGTGGCTAACTACAGACCATGGGTACTTTAATGACTTTGCTGCTCTGGGCAGTCTGGTTTAGACAGGCTTTAGAGAAGCTGTACTAATCCAAAACTACACAGAAAAGAGACAGAACACAGCTTGGGCAAGAAAGTATAGTGACTGTAGGATGAGGCTCAGAGACGGGAAGATAATGTGGCTTCCAGTCCACCACTGCATGCTTGGAGGCAGTTCTCTGCCAGCCCAACACACAGCAGAGCTTTGAACCTAAGTTTTCTGAACCTGAGATTGGACACCTTGGGAGACAGGAGCATGACTTCTGGAAGCAACTTTGGTGTTTCTTGATATGTGTAACAACAAAGGAGCTGGAGAGTGTGTGTGGAGCAAGGTGTGACTCTTCTGACAACAAGCTCCTTCAGCAGCTTCTAGCTAGATGGGAGTTGAACCAAGCAAAGATCAACCTCATGAGGCAAAGTGACCTTATGCAATGTGGTGGAAAAATTCCAGCTTCCATCCTTGCTTATCAGGGCTGGCCGCCTGAGGTTTTGTAAGAATTAGACACAGCATCTGGAGCCTGTGGATCTGAACATGTTACAGAGTTTATTAAACTCATAAGGTACATTGCAAGGACTAGTTTGCATCACTCCCCCCTTGCTTAGACTGAGAGATTTTACTTGATTCTTGTTCTGCCTTGCTACTCCATTATTCCCTTTCCCCATCAGGTGAGTAGTTCTAGGAGAGGGAATATCATATTCTTTTCTCACAATGACTTAGAGAATGCTCATATGAAGAGAAAACAATTGTTAAATAATCCTTCTGCCTCCTGAATGTCAGGCATTAGAAGGGTACAGACACTTCTTCAAAGAGTCATAAGCCGTGCTGACCTGTGATAGCTGCAGAGAGGATAAACAAGGTGAGAACAAGCCTTCTTCACCTCTTTGACAGGCACGGTTAAATGGAAGCCAGGGGTTACTGGAATGAGATTAAGTCTTTTCTCATTGTTTAGTGTCAAACACACATGTAACAGGGTTGTAATACAAACGTTGGGAGACTTTTGCACTTTCCTGCAAGGCAGGGGTCAGCATTTTGAGAGAACAACAGCTAGGCAGGTAAAGGATGGAAGGGCCAGTAGGTTCTATGAGCGTACAACTTGGGCTTTGTGTGGGAGAAAAGGAGACTTGGGCTGGGGAGGGTCATTTGATAAGTGGATCCAAGGGGTTTGGATCCTTCTTTTGAGTTGCTCTTGCTGGGTGTTGATTGCATGACTGTCATATTGGCTGGAGCTGATCCAAGTATTTGGCAAAAATGAAAATGAAAGCTGAGGTTTGGCCATTTCCCTCTTTTCTTTCCCTTTTGCTGTAGACATTGTTCGCAGCGACATTGCCCTGGATAAGCAGAAAGGCTGTAAGATCGCCCAGCATCCTGACATAATGTTGGAGCTACAGAGGGAAAAGGCAGCTCAGATGCACTTGGTTTTGTTAAAGGAGCAGTTTTCAAACACATACAGCAACCTCACACTAACAGGTAAGACTGCAAGACTAGCTCTGGAGCCCGGAGCTGGGTCTAGTTCTTGCTAACTCACAGGTGTGTTAAAACCCTCAGGTCCTTCGCCTCTGTATGAATCAGCATCTCTCTGGCTGCCTCTGTTTCCTACCAAGATTACTGGGTATTGGGAGGGAAAGGACCAGCAGGAACTGGAGGTGGACTCACAAGGCCGCTGCAGCTAGCACTTATGCAAACACTCCAGATTTGGTGCCCCTAAACAGAACATTTTCTACAGTCTGACCTAAGCAGAATACCACGGCATGTGAAGTGCTGGAGAAATCTCCCAGCTAACTGTTCACGTCGATGGGGCTGCAGCAATTACTAAATTTGGAGTCCTTTAAGCTGCAGCTGATTTTTTTTCTTTCCAGAGCATGCACTTTGTGTGAACCCAGTAAATATTAAAGAGCAAATATAAAGGGATAATGGCCTAGACAGAGATGAGAGGATACTTTTTTTCTGGCAACTGTTTGTATTATCCAGGGAACAGAATCTCGATGGAGGAGACTGCCACACTTTGGATACACATTTAATGGTGCTTGTAAAGGACTGATGTCTTCAGGCAGTAAGTGGGCAGAAGGATGGGATCCCAGCAGCCAGCAGGGTCCTTTCATATCTCTTCTCCTTATCACTACAGCTGGATGAGCCACAGACGATGGGAAGGAGGAAGAGACTAATAAATCAAACAAGACCCCCTTCTCCTCTTGACAGGTCCCTTTCCTGTGACAGGCAGGCAGGCATCTTGTTTTTATGAGAAGGAGGGCCCTGTGCGCTGTCTGGGGAGGAAATGGCAAACCCCATGGTGACCTTCCCCTGCTGCTGGGCTGGGAGAGACAAACCGGTCCTGCACAACCTCCCCCTCTCTGCTGCCACCCCTAATTCAGTGCCCAGCCCCTGCCTTGAAGCCAGCATTGGTCTGCATCCTCACCAGTGAGCTCTGGCTCTCCTGGGGACATCAGCAGTGTTGGAACTCGAGGGGACCCTGCAGAGGTCGGATGGCGACACCAGTGCTGTCAAAGGGCTCAGCCCAGGGGGTCACTGGACATTGGAGCCATGAGTGTAGCTGAATCGCATCATTCCTGAAGGCCCAGCATTTAAATGGGATCCTCAGAGCCGTTTCTCATTCTCTGTAACGTAATCCACTTGGCTGTTTATTCCCAGTACAACTGCTGGAATCAACATTGTCAGCTTTTCCCCTGACAACTTGCTTACTTTCCACTAAACAAACTTCCCTCGAGAAGTGAAGCTGCTCTCCCCTATCCTCCTTCCCTTGCTGCTTCAAAAGCTCTCTGGCATTGCTCACATTTTTTACAGAACCTGCAGACCAGAGGTGCTACCTGGTTATCAGCTTAGCTCTTAGCCTTTCCAAGTGTGTTTACAGGATAGTTCAGAAGGTTTTAGCTCTAACTCTCCAAGGTGGAGAGAGCAATTTCACCAGAATATTACCCAAAGAACTATTTTAATGTTCTTTAACTCCCTTTGAATGTGAGCAGAGCAACTTCATAATTGTTATGAAGTTTAATCTTTTATTTCATAGACATAGTCTGAGAACATGGACTCTAGACAGCTAAGCATAATATTTAACTGGAACTCTACTAACTTGTGTAAATATTTCCCTTCTCTGTGATGGATCTGGTGTTTGGGGTGGGTAGAGGGGGTTGTACATCTGTTGCAGAAGGGCATTTCTTACCTTCCAAATTCAATCAGAGTTTGGTTGAGGACTTCTTTTTGTTCTGCACAGTGGGTTTGTACAGTGCTATAGGGAGTCCCCAGGTCATGAGGCAAAGTGCAGGAGCAAGAATGTAGATGTGGTTTAGAGAGTCCTTAGTGACAGACTGAGTTTGCAGGGATGGAGTATCCATGGGATCCTTGAGAACAGGGTTTTCTCCTGGGGGTCGACATCTAGGAGTCACTTGGCCTCATGCAGTGCATGTACTGTGGATGACCTCCAGTGTCCAGCCCAGACTGGAGGAATATCGAACCCCACACCTCTGTATGAGAGGACTCCTACTACCGCTAGTTCTTTAATTGTACCCCAAAAATGTAAATGGAGTATCTTGCCCAAAATCATATGAGAATAAAGGTGCTCTATGATGACATAGCTACTCTAGGAGGGTTTGAGAGTAGAACTACTGCTGTGTGGTGTTTTTATTCCCATATCACTACTGTTACCACTGTAGTGATCTGGATAAAATGTCCCATTCCCTTCCTTCTTCTCACAGGCAATATAGTAATATGAACAATTTGAAAGATTATATTGCCTCCCACTCTGCCTGCAAGTGTGGGCACGGGATTCTGCCAACAAACTTTCATGCAGTACCCTCATGGGTTTAGGAATGAAAGCTCTTGGAGTGCAGGGCATGTGATTCTGCAGTCCCTGTAGCATCAATGTAAGTTAGGGGCTTTTACAAATCTATTCACCAGTTGCACATAATTCCCAGTGCGTTCCTTATTTCAGGCATCAGGCAGGGCTGTGTTGTACTGGGATTTAAGCTGCTCACAGCAGCAGGTACCTCCAAGGTAAGAGGATGTCTTAAAATGAAATGTGTTTTTTTGTGCTGAGACACAACTGAGACTGAGTGAAACCAGGCAGACCTTCTGGCTCTCATTCCTCCAGGAACACATGTGAGACTCTGGCTTAGACCACTTTGGTTTCTCTCATCAAGTACGAGCCTTCCTCAGCTCCTGTCTGCAGGCTTCCTCTTGCATCTTGCCTCTGCTTTCTGTATGTGATCTTTCCAGGCTTACTGAACCTGCCTCCCTGACATGAGCAATTGCCTTTGATCTGTGACAGTGCTATTTAAATGCTGTAAAATATTTTGAGGTTTATTAATCTTCACTGTTTCCCCCATGGTGCTCAGAGATGGGTATCTCGTTTCACAGATCAGCATCTCTCGTGCTCCCGGGTCAGTCCGCGGTAGAGCAGGGGGAGAGTGCACAGCACTGCCTGCTCTTCTCTGGGAACGAGCTCTCTGAGCTCAGCCCGCCGTGGGATAGGGGAGGAGGAGGAATCTTTCCCTAGAAACACTTCTTTGCTCCTTCACTGTTAGTGGAGCAAGCAGTGATTCTTTTTACATTTTGTATCAGCTGGAGTAGAAGTTGCAATTGTCACAGCAGGCTCCCCTCCTTTGCAGCCCTCAGAAGAAATGTTCAAGCGACAGGAAGGTCATTTTGGAGCCCTGGAACCGGGTGGAGGTGGGGGGGCCGGAATGCACAACACTGGGCTGGCAGCAGGTGAGGTGTGAGGAACTGCCTCGGGCAGCGGAGACACAATGTGCATACAGATTTTAGAGAGTAAGTTGTGGGGAGTGGGGCAGCATCAGGCAAAGCTTTGATAGACTAAATCCAAATTCCTCCACCTGGGTGCCAGTTTGGGCCGGGGTAGTGTGCTGCATTTGTGCTTTAAGAGACTGGATATTGACAGGTTTCTGCACTGTTCTTAAGTTAAGCCTGTGGAAGAGGGAATTGTTCAGGTCAATAGACATATGTGAAAAACTGTCCCTTCCTGTATTCGCATGAAGTGTTAACTGTAACTCAGCTTCCCAAGAAACAAGTACAGACCATAAATTTCCCTCTAGGATTTCCCATCCAGAGGAAACAATATAGTGCCCCACTGCTTAATCTGAACTATTGAGAAACATCCTTCTGCTCTACCTTCTACTTGAAGCTGCGACACAGATTACTTCACTGCATCAAGGCACTAATGATGAGAGCTCTCCAGCCTGTCCTGCCACACCACGTCTGCACTGAAAAGCCAGTGACGAGACTGCAAGGTGTGTGGTGGGAGCCCTCCATCCTGTAATATTGTACAGCACAGACTCTAAAAGCAGTGATTAAGGGGGCAGACCTTCCTCACATGGCACATAAAGCTCCCAGTTGCCCCTCTGTGGTCCCATCCAGCTGAAGGTGTTAGCAGAGTATCTCCCCCACAGCACTTACAGAGACTTGAAGGGATTAAACTTAGGTCAAATGGATAGGAATAGAGCTGAGAGCTGCTGAAGAGTGCATTTCGCTGTCTGTGTCCAGCACTGCAATCAGGTGTTTTACACTGGCCTCCCACTGCCCCATTAAGGTAATTAGATAGCTTAAACTCTGCCATAATAGCAGTTGTGAGCTCTCTGTGAGGTTTTTCCTTGAAAAAGGTGTACTTTTGAGATGTTAGCAGCCACACAGAGACCCTCTTTGTCCAAGGTAAGTGGTGTATGAGGTGGTGGTGACAGAGTGCACACCCACTTTTCACAAGTGGGATATGTAATTGTAGATGAGTGGAACAAAGCAGTGTAGGGGAGCAGAGTGTATGTGTGGCTATTGCAGAACTCTTACATGTAGGAGGCATGGAGCAGAGATGAGGGCAGTGTGTCTGTGTGACGAACTTGCAAGCGACACACTGTCCCACAGAAACGTGTTTTTTGCTTCTCCCCAAAGATGGCGAGAACCCCAGTTGTACTTGTTCTGTGGCAGGGAATCACATGGTGCAGGTTGAGCTCCTGTGACATGTGTGTTTCCTGCACTTGTGAACCTCCCCTGGTGGTTTTGTGATTCTGCTGAACACTGTGGCTCTGGGAGATGGTGGTTCTTGAGCAGGACGTGTTTGTAGGGCCTGAGGCTCATCCCATGGAGTACTGGGTCTGGAGAGAACCATGGCTCCCTGGGGCTGTGTAACAGGCCTGGGAGTGTCTTTTGGATCAAGCTCTCTGCCCTTCTGTCCATCACAGTCCCTTATGTTATACACATTATCCACAGCATTGTACAAAATAGATCTGAAAAGGACCTCAAGAGGGCATCTTCTAGCCTCTGCCATGGCAAATCTGTACCTGATCTCTGCTTGGGGAAAGGTGTATGAGAAGAAGCAATATCTTTTGTGTGACCAGCTGGTACACTTGGAGAATCAGTAAAACTTTGGGGGGCTTGAATGCTTTGAAGGAGAAAATATAGCATTCAAAGCTAAGAACACAGTGAAAATAGTTCCCCAAAACTTGTCTCCTTGATTAGCATAACTGGGGTACTGATGGACAAGTCCTGTCAGCAAAGGGAACGCAATAATGTCATCAGCTCCCATGGGAAAGAGGGGGAGAGAACTGCCGTGAAACACTGGAGGCTTTCCTGGGAGGAAGGGACCAGGAAAACTGTAATGTCATTAAAACACTATCTATACCGAGCCCATAGTTAATGACCAGCAGAGGTGCCAACCTTTTGAAGATAGTTTGCAGGTGTCTTCTGAGATCTTGGGATCAGAACCAATGGAATAGTGCTGGGAAAAATAAATCTTGGAAAACAATCTCTAGTAACTTAGTGTTTTTGTGCCATTATCAGTTGTTTATATGAGCTCATTCTGAAACAAAGTGGCTGTTTGTTTTTACTGCAGAGCCTTCTGAGGGTGTTTGCTGTAGCTGAAATATATTGTGTTCCTGGGCATGTCTGTGTAAAGCCTGCAGGCTGTCAGGGCTCGGCAGCCAGGCACCAGCATTGCCCAGGTTGTGGGGAAATCACTGTTGACTGATTCAAATGATGTGGCTTTATCCTTGTTTTGAAACCTTCTGTGGTGGCAGTGATGCACTCTGCCTCAGCAGTTGGCTCTAGGGTGTAATTAGCTATATCATTATGGAGTTGGTATTTTTAAAATCTCCTGCTTCAGTTTAAGCGCAGGATGGCATGTCCTCTCCCCATGGACATGGAGAACAGCTTACAGCGCTCCTTTTCTCTTTGCAGAAATCTTTTACATATTTGAGGCTTGTTATCATGTTTCCCTGAAGACTTTTGTTCTCTGCACTGAACAACTGCCTTTCATTTCTCTTTTCTCATGTCCGTTTTATTTTCAAGTTGAATGACACATGCATAGTTGATTCTGCCTCTTGAGGTCCCTTTCAGCCCTCTACAAATTTTTTTGTGGCTCCGTGTTCTGTTGGGGTCCCTTGGGCTCTCTCCACTGGGTCTGGGTTGTTTTTTAAGTGCATTGCCTTGAAATGAGACCAGTATTGTAGCTGAGGCCTTTCTTGACTGAGAAAAGCAGCAGGGTTATTTCATGTACCTGGTGCGTGACACTTCTCTCTGTATAACAATGGAATTTTTGCTACAATATTGCTTGTTCAAGCCTGCAATTTTGTGTACCATTTCCCAACCAGCTGTGCATTTCCCACATGGAATTTCATCTAGACTCTATTTTCCTAATTTTTTAATTAAAATGTTACACAAAACTGGAGGTAAAGCCTTGAGAAAGTAAAGGTACAGAACATCTGTTGCCTCTGTCTCACATACGAGACCTTGTTGCTCTATCAAAGAGAAGTCAGGCTGCCTTCACATGGCAGGGCTATTACTTCCAGCCCTTCCTTGCAGATGGATTGTTTGATGATTTCTTTCGAAATTTTTCCAGGAGTTGAAGTTATGTTGGCTGGCCTGCAATTTCCTTGATTTTTCAACCTGTTGAACATAGCCACTATATTTGCCCCTTTCTGGTCTTTTAAAACCTCATTCATCTTCCAGAAATTCCTACAGATAGTTGCTGACGGACCTCCACCTATTTTAAAATGTCAAGCTTCCATAGTTTTCATTCTGCTAAGGTGCTACTATACATTACCCTTCCACTCTAATTCTTTTAATTTCATTAACTTTGTGGTCCTGCTATCCTTTTTTTCATGAAGTCTGAACCAACAAAAGTATTAAACATTCCTGCTTTAACTCTGCGAGTTGTTGACTATTGTGAAATTCTGTCCCAATTTATACTTCTTTGCTTCCTGAGACAGCTGTGAGCCAAACCCCTGGGATCCCCTGCCTTCTCTTACCCTAATTAGTAGTTTTACAACTCGTTTTGTGCTGACAGCATGTGTGTGTGTGTGAGAGGTCACGAAGGTGAATCTCTTTTTCAGGTGACACCCTCTAGTCTGTTAAGCCACACTTTGGCTTTCTCATTATCTGATTTGGTTATTATTTTTGTAACTGTGGGAAATATGGCTTCTTGTGACATGTTCAGGATTTATTAAATTCAATTTACTGTCCAATTTAACTAGCCTCACAAGAGAAGATACTTTATAAATTGTGGATCTTAAAATTAGCAGTTATACATACATTATAATATGTAATGTCATTACCAGAGCCGGCCAGTTCTGGGTGCTGTGTACGGAATAAAGAAAACACATAAACCTAACAGAAAACAGATTTTGGTGGAAGAGGGGGAGGGCTGACACACACTAACAGCTTTGGAAGGGCTTGTGGCATGTTCAGTGTCATAAAGCAATCTATTAACCTTTTCTCCCTCCTCAGGAGGTGCTGAACTCTTTGGTCTGTCTCTTCCCACTGATGTAGTTATCAAATGTCTCCTGGTTACCGCTGGCGATCACTGCTGTGAGCAGTTTCTGTGGAGGACTCGTGTCTTTCGCTCTGTCCCTCTCTCCTAGTGCTGTTCCTTTGTGCTCATCCACATCAGCCTGATGGAGTTACCACTTCTCCTTTGCATGCTTCGAGCCATGGAGGAGTCTGTGAATTACCCTAATCGTACCCCTGCGTTAAGATAATTTACATCTGTTCCCTTATCTTGCTGTGTGTTTACAAAACACTGTCTTTCCCAAATTCCCTTTTCATTTGGAGCAAAATCTCACTTGCCAACCCTCTCAGATTACTGAAGCCTCTGTCCTTACAAAGCACTATTTTTATTCTGCCCCTATTTCCCGTTCTTTTTCAAACAAGTACAAACACTCATTCTGGGCTTCCCTGCCTGTGGTGCTTTCCACCTTCATGGCTTTTCCCAGTTTTTCTCTGTTGATGAGAATCAAACCTCAAGGAGACTGCTTCCTAGTTTTGCTCCTGTCACTTCTTTCTCAATTTTTTTTTTGTTGGCGCATTCCAGGAACTTGATGCAAGGCTCTGTCTGATGTCTTCCTTTCCCAGCAAATGTGTGGGCAGTTAAAGGTCCCTAATTACCAGCAGGTTCTGTGTTTCAGATGCTCCCAATAAGCCTATGCTTCCGATCTGCCTGATTTTGTAGCCTAAAGCAGACCCCCAGTGTGCCAGTGTCTGGGCTTCTTCCAGTCTTACGTTACAGAGCGGTCTTTATACCTGCCTTTTGTACTACTGAGTTTTACCCCCTGCTTTTATGCTGGGCCCCACAGTCATCCAGAGCTTCTTGTGTGATGTTTCTCATCCTCAGCTGTGCTGATGCTACTTTTCATCTTTGTCAGCACTGTGCTTAACTCTGACTTTCAAGCCCTGGAGCTTGCTTTGTCTCTTGCCACCAGGTTAGAAACCCCCTCTCCTCCCACGCTAATGTAATGCCTACGTGCAGCCGTCAGAGTTTGTGGATTTTTCTTTCAAAAGCTGAATAGATTTGTCTCCTCAAGCTTCACATCGCCAAAGTCCTGTCATACCTCCTCCTTCGTCCTGTGGCCATGTAGGACAGACTTTTCCATCCCGGAGATACAAGCCCTATATTGTTTTCCTGTACGTGTATTATCTTGTGCTTGGCTGAATTAAAGCACGCTTGGCTGGATGGTGGCCATTTAGCCATACAAATTAGATCACAGAATAAATGAAGGCTGTTTTGTTCGTTATTTACTAACCTTCATTTGTGCTATCTGCAAGCTGCCTCTAAGGATCTTGGATTTATCTGAGTGATTGGTAAAAACACTGCATCCTTTGGGATAGGAAACAAGCAGTGGATAGGGTTTTTGTCTCATTAGCCACTTCTGTCCATCTACTTATGCCAAATTACTTCTATTAATGCAAGTTCTTAAATCAGGCTGTAACACCAGTTAGGCAGGACTTGATTCTGTACAACATATGCTGGCTGGTAATTAGCTGACACATGAATATAATGAATTATTGGTAGATCCTCATATTGTCTTTAATTACTCTGTCAGGTTCTGCTGTCAGCCTGACTGGCTGTTGGTCCCTAGGTCAGCAAGTCCTGCTGAAGCGCCAGCATGGGGCTAGGGTTCACCTACCCTTCTAGAATTACTTGGCATTCCAAGATTTATCAAAAATTAGCATCAACAGGTCAGAGATCTCCTTGGCGCACTTGGAGGTGCAAATTATCCAGGGTGGGTGATTTAACAGTGTTTATCTAAAGCAGATGTTGTCTAATACATGTCTTGTTCATTAGTAAATGGAGATGTATATAATCATCTTATGATGAGTTCCTCATCATATTTTTTCATAAATATACAGTGCTTATATTTGTATTTTTGTAGTTACATTGATCATTTTACCATGTGCACAAAATAACACAGCTATGTCTCTTCATTTCCCTTCTTTCCTCTGTATTTAAATTCCCACTCATAACTCAGCAAGGCATGAATTTTTCCATCATGCTTTTTAAATGCTGTATTAATTTTCTGTACTTCGTAATTTGCAGTTGGTTGCTATTTCTTTAGCATTACAATCATGCGTTATATTATCTTCTATTATTGCTATCTATACCAATGCACAAGGATGAGTTTCCTGCCAAAATCCCCTTTCAGCATGGTGGTGCAATATGCTGATTTTAGCTATCACCTAAAAACAAAACAAAAAAACCACAACCAAAATCCCCTTGAAATATTCCTTTGGTTTCTTTTGTCCAGTATTTTCTTCCCAATAACTTAATTAGATTTTTTTTTCAGCCTGGAGATGTTGAAGCATCTTGTGTAAGTATTTTTGACTGGGATTACTATCCCACTAGCTTTTCTCAAATACGGACACAGAGAAGGTAGATGCCTATGTGGACAGAGAAGGAAACTCTGTGCCTGATGAGTTCTCAGCATTTTTTAAAACTTCTCTAGAAAATTGTGACATAGCAACTAATTTTGCTGCAGTTGGAGGAATATCGCCAGTTTCAGCCCTCAGCCACCATTCCTGTGTGTTTGCTCCCTGTGAAAAATACCAGGAGTGGTATTTGCACGCTGCTGAGGAGCTTGCAGCTGGGGACTGGGGATGTGGGACCGCGGCGTGCAGGATACATCAGATAGACCCAAGCTTTGTGGCTGGGCTAACTCCTGGAGAAAAGAGGGAGGAGAGGGGAAAGGGGCGGATGGTGAGCCTGGCTTGGCGGGGAGTGGCGGGGATAATCTCTGTGGCTGGACCCTGGCTCCTGCCCCGCGCTGCTCGGTGGGGGCACTGCCTGCTGGTGGGAACGCGGTTTGATTCCCAAGGCTTCTTCTCCGGTTGCTCGCTCTAACCCTTTTTCCATCTGTCCCTCCATTTATTATTTACCGCTTTCTCTTGCTCTTTTCTTCATTAGCTGGTTCCCAGTGCTCCTGGCTCTGGAAGGGGCTGTTTTATGGGGAACACAAGGACAGCAGCAAATACTGTTGCACTGCTCCTCTGCCAGCCCTCCGTGTTGCCGGGACGGGACTGTGTGGCATGCACTGTTAATTAAACTCTTAAACACTTTTTCCAAATTAAGAAAAGGGTCAAAATCCTGTAAATAAGAGTCCCTTGAGTCCTGGAGTCCCCCATGCAGTCCATGCTCTGCTTTTTCAGAGGCTCATACTGGGGATGGATACACGGGGGTGGGAGAGTAACGTGAGAACCTCTGTATACACATGCTTTGTGCAGCTAAAAGTGGTGGGGGAAAAGTGAGGTTACAAGGTGTTCAAAAGAAATTTTGGATCTCTCTTTACTTCATTAAGTTTTATATTGGATTGCTGTGCCAAGAGACACAATCACTGACTTTCTTAAAGAAATGAAAAGCTCCATGAGTTTAAATTTTCTTTTCTTCCTCTGATGAAAAGGTGGCAAAAACAAAGGTTTTGTAGGAGAAACTGAAACCAGTTCAAATATAATTCTATTAACTAATTAGGGGAACTCTGGAAATGGGACTGAGACTTGCAGGCCTTTTTTTCTTCTCTTTGCTGGGGCACTCCAAGAATTGGATCACCTGGGGAAAGCATGTTTAAGAAATACCAGATGGTCTCTGCGATGCTCCAGCTGTGGACAATCACTCCCAGCCAGGCAATCTGCCTTGCTGTCGAAGCCCTCTAAAACTGTGCTGCCCATTTGTCATGCTTCTCCAATTGCAGCGCTCTGGATAGCTTCTTTTTTCCTTGTCTGGCTCTTCCTTTCCAGTTTTTATCACCCACCCCCTCCATGAGCTAATGTAGTAACATCCCTTCATTGGCTATAAATCCATTGAAGAGCCATATATAAAATACTACTTTGTTAGGGAAGATTGGGAAACATCTGTTTTTTACCCATAAGAGTCAGTCTCTACTTGTCTCATATGACGATGTGACTATTTATATATTTTTAAAGAAAAAGAAGGAGAGAAAATGGGAATCTTAGGAAAAAACTTAGTTGAGCCTCTAAATGGAGGAAACTGATTCAGCTCTGGGATTTGTTTGGAGGCTTTTGGGGGGGCGGTGGGGGAGCACTTGCCGAGAAATTGCTTAGATGTCTGACAAAGTAGCAGTTGTACCAACAGCAGAAAGTCCTTCTGGAAATAGTTTGATGTTGTATAACAGTTTCTAGGTGCTTCCCAACACATACTTGCAAAGGAAAACGGTGGGTCTAAACCATTATGTATTATCTACTACACCGAACAGAAACCTGGGAACCGTGATGGTCTGTGGTTTAGTAGCAGACTGCAACCATAGGAGTGTACACACAGAGCAGAAAAAGTGTGTAGATCTTGTATTTAGGTGGCTATGCCCCTAAATTTATGCACCTAATTTAGGTGGTATGACACCAGGGCTTGCTGTCTGAGCCTCCAGGCATGAACAGCATCTCTTCCAACCTGCTCAGCGCTGGTGCCTTGCTGAGCTGTCTGCTTTTCCTCACACATGCAGCACTTAACCTATGTCTCTATCTCCTTGCTGGACAAGGGCTTTGCTATCTGTGAGTGCATATGTGGGGAGAATTGGCTCTGTCACCCCTAGGTGACCGGGGTGCAAGAGCAGGATGCTGGGGCTCCATTGTACCTGCCATGGGGAGTGACATGAGAGTTTGGGTGGATATGGGGCCTCAGACTGGTGTGGAAAGGCTGTACAAGCAGCCAGGCAGGCTTGGGACACTTAGTTCATTCTGCTGGGGTGAGCTGTGGAGTAAGATGCTCTGCCAGCTGTGCTGAGGTGACAAGGAACAGGTCTGTAAGGAAGGTGATTGGGAGTATACAAGAGAGGATGCTGCTTTGGGTGAGCTAGGAGGGCAGGGAGGTTGCACCTCCAGAAGGCTGCCTGTGGTGCTGTGTACCCTGCCTGCCAGGCAGGCACACTGTCCATCTCTGAGCCCCTCAGCATGTGAATATGGAAGGAAGAAGAGAATTTGTTGTTTGCAGGTGCTGGCAGGATTTGCCACAGCTGCTTTCTGTGCATTGCAAGGCTGGCGTGTAGGAATGAAGTTCTAGAGCTGCTAATGATTGATGATGTTCCACATACAATCATAGGATGGTTTGCGTTGGAAGGGGCCTTAAAAATCACCTAGTTCCAGCCCTCTTACCATGGACAGGGACGTTTTCCACTAGACCAGGTTACTCAAAGCCCTATCACACAGGTCTCCTTCTTTCCTGGCTGGATTTGGTACCTTCAGCCTGCCCTTTGCTGCGCAAACGTGAGACTCTCCTCTCCAGTCTCCTTTCCTCAGGGTTACGGATTGCAGTGTTGGCCTGGACGCAGCTCACCCGTCTGAGGTGAGGAAAGCCCCAGAAGGGACCTCTTTCCTCCCTCTGCCAGCCAGCCTTGCACATCCCACATAAGCTCCACAGTGGATGGCTGCCTGCTTTTCTCAGGCTGGCCCAAACCAAGCTCCATGTGTGTCTCCCCTGCTGATCTCTCTCATGCCTTTCTGCAGGGCTGTGGTTGACAGCTGTGTCTTCCCTGTGGCCTCATAACATGCTGGTGCTGCTCCTTCTCTCCCTCTCCCACACACTGGCTGCTGTGCTGCTGTCCCCTCCCATCATGCTGGAGCTCAGCCTGTTCCAATGGTTATCTGCCCTCGTCGCAGCCTTGTGCCCTTCTGCTTGGCTCTTGCAGCTTTTCCTCTTCCAAAATCCTTCTCATTCTCCCTCCCATGGTGCTAATCAGACCTTGAGCCCCCTTTTCTTCCCTCTGCTCAGTTCACTGACCAGTTGTTGTTTAGCTGTGCTCCAGCTGCTGTGGGCACTGGTAAAAACTCCCCAAACCCCACACAACACCCACCTCCACCTGGTGCAGCTCCCTTGTAACACTAGTGACAAGTTAAAAGTTATTTTTAAATGGTAAGCTATTAAATAGACCAAGCTGCTCTCTTTAACAGCTGCTGTATCTTTGTCCTTTCTGTGCCAAAGGCTTTGGTTATCTCACATGGTGTGTCAGGGCACTGGTCTAAAATCTGGTGCTTGGCTCTGGCAAGCTCCTGTGACAGCAAGCTCTGTACAGCTCTGAGCTTGGGAATGGCATCTGATAGTTTTAGAGGTGAACTAAAATTCATGTGTTTTGATACTCAGTATAGATTTGGACTTCACAGGACTAAAGAGAAAAGGTTAAATTTGAGGTGGAAGCAGATGGATAAAAAGGAATTGGGGATGTTGCAAATAGCTGGGTCAGCATGAGCCACATGGGCAGAACAGCAGCTGAGAGGACAGGTGCACCCCGAGCCCTCTAAGGGTCGGTGGGATGCTCTGACTTTGGAAATGGTGTTGGGAAGCAGCGTTGGGCACCATGTCCAATTCTCATGCCCATTTTAGCCAAAATGCTATATGGTTGGGTAAGATTCAGAAAAGAGCAGTAAATGTGGCCAAATCCTGGAAATAGGGCACTATAGATAAGATTTCAGTAAGATTCATTTACTTAAAGAAAAATTAAAAAGTAATTTAATCATAATATGAAAGTACCAACAAGAGGAAGAAAAAGTTCAAGGGAAATGTCTTGAAGTATTAGAGAAGAAAGGCAAAAAAGGAAGCTATGATTTAGAACCTAATGCAGGACAACCTTGAAGTAATAATGTGCAGATTTATAATGCTGAGAATGGTCCTTTCTGTCCTTATAACCTGTGTAAATGTGCTACATGAGTGTTGTGCCTCCTAGAGAGTAGGTGATGGCCTTAAAACGAACTGCATTTGTTAACCTATGCTGATAACTTGGCCAAAGGAACCTTTCACTCAGCTGGAAGCAAAGCTGAGCTTGGACCATGGACTCTGGTTCTCTTCCCGTTAAAAGAGCAGGTGAATTTAGCCCCTGCCTATACCAGAATGTGCCTGGCCTTGATGTAAAGTGCATTGGTATGAGAAGAAAGATCAAGTTTAGGTCAGGGTTTTTTGGACAGAGGTGACTGAATTTAGGAAAAGTCAGCGACATCTCCTTGCTATAACCACCCCAGGGAGGAGCTGATGTGCTGACCAGGACAGCAGGGAGTCTTTGCTCCCTGCCGCCAATCCTTCCCTGAAACAAAATCCAGAGACTAACTATCTGAAATCTGAGTGCTTCTCCAGGAGGAACCTGTGTTTGATACAGCAGTCTTTATTTTCCTGCTTTATTTTAAAGCTTGTTCATTCCATCTCCCAAAAAAGATATAGCAGATATTTCACTGAATAACTTGACTCCTGAACTTGTGTGTCCAAAAGTTCATTTATGACCTTGCTGTATATAAATTTCCAGATATAGGGTTTTGACGCAGAAATAGTCTTCCTTTGATAGAATGTTACAAATTCAAGTTTCAGAAACTATCCTCTTGAGCCATCTCTGTGGTGTTTGGCATCATGACAAGTAATTAGTCAATCCTGAAATAGTCATCAAGCAGAGAAACATCTTATTTTATATACTGTTTCTTAGAGAGTTAAATATTTCCACATATTCAGGCTCTGATTGGAGTCTTGGATCCTTTCCAAATGTTCAACCTGTAAAGATATTTGAGAACACCAGGACTTAGGCTCTTTCCAAAAAATGATAGATTTCACTTGAATTTTCACAAATGGAAAACCACAACTCCCCATAGCAGCAAAAAAGCAGCTGTCATACGAGGTACGGAGTATGAGAAAACACTTTCTAAAAGCTTCAGGGACTTCCCATTATCTGGAAGTTTTTAGTGCTCTTAAAATTTGCGAAGAAAACAAAGTTTCTTTTCCTGCACAGAGTTGCCTCAGATAATCGGCTGCACCTGTTTGGAAGCGGTGCTTCACTTTGTTCCCTTATACAGACCCTTGCACATGTTCCTGTTAATTTTTCCTAGAAACCCAAGTGTCAACAAATTGGAGCCCAGCATTGCAACTCCGTTCAAAATCCCAAATTGGTGTTTCTGAGCATTTTGCCATGCAAAAGTCTGTGATTTAAGTGACTGAATCAACTTTGAAGTTTTGAAGTTGAAATCATGGGGTTGTGGGATATAGGCAAAAATCTACTGAAGTAATCAAAAGCACCAAATCAACATCTCCAAACCTAAAGGACTGCTTTTTGTTGTTGTTTCTGCTCTCTTCTTAAATTAAAAAAAAAAAA
>VYZT01019400.1:58974-136824 GCA_013400735.1 Pomatostomus ruficeps | reverse complement strand
AAAAAAAAAAAAAAGGCAATTTTCCAAACTGGCAATGGACTAATTTTGGGAAGGGTTAATTTTTGGTGTGATTCAGCACAGACATGCATGACGAGAATTTGGGAAATAAGGAGTTAAGTCATGATGATGTAAAACATTTTTTCGCATTTAAAATAATAGCACTTGGATAATTCTGAAGTTGTGACTTCTGCTTTTATTGGCTGAGAGGTTGCCAAAACATGTGTGTGTTGCTCTGAATTGGTAAATGATTCCTATTTATAGGACAGGTGTCTTCTGATGTCCCAAGTTCAGTGTGTTCTGTAATCCTAGATCCTGTTTCTGATCTATGTTTAATAATGTGTGACAGAAGGAGATAGGAACCTTGCAGACCAAATCAGGCTCGGAATGTTTTGAGTTTAGCTCTGCCCAGCTCTGTCCACTTGTAATGCAGGATATCTTTCCATCAGGGTCTCACCCTTCTAAAATTAATTTTTGGTACTTATCTTGTCTTTCTGAAACACGTAGCCTTTGGACTCATTTACACACAGCCTCCTGAGTGTGCCAGCCTCCTTCTTTTGCATTGACTCAAGAAAAAAAATGCTTTCTTACATATTTTTAAGACAGCTTTTCTAATGCAGGAACCACAGTGAGGCAATGCTACAGGGAGGGATGTGGTGGCAGGAACTGAGTCAAGGTGTATGTGATGGCAGTCATGAATGGAAACCCTTATATTTCCACCAGCATCTAATTTAAACTGTGCTTCACAGCTATTAGTTTGGGCTGTGCAGTATCACTGAAAAAGGGTTGAATTAGTTGCAATTAGTTATCTGACTGTCGAAATCACTCTTTTTCATTATCTTTCAGGTTGCTGGTGGAAATGAATTGAGAATCATAGAATCATGGAATGGTTTAGGTTGGAAGGGACCTTTTTAAAGGTCATCTTGTCCAATCCAGCTGTCATGGGCAGGGACACCTTCCACTAAACCAGGTTACTCAGAGTCCCATCCAGCCTGGCCCTGAACACTTTTAGGGATGGGGCATCCACAATTTCTCTGAGCAAACTGTGCCAGTGTCTCAGCACTCTCATTGTAAATTGCAGACATATCTAGTTATTATGTTGCTGATGCATCTGCTCTGGTCATAATATTTCATTTTAAAAAGAATTTTTAAAAATATTTAAAAATATGACCAAGCTCCTCTTCTACAGAGGAGTGCAGACCTTGGAGCTGGAGGTTCAAAAGAGACACAGGCTGTTGATAGAAGGGAGAGAAATGCAGGTTCACAGGCAGGGAATCTCTTGAGATGCCTAATTCAAGGGAAGAGGTGCAGCAGCAATGACAGGGACCAGGATGGAGGGACAGATGGGGTTTCCTGCCATGTCCACAACCCCGTCACCCTCTGGTTTGGCCACCATAGAGCCAGGGCCTGTTGTTCTGAGTCTGGGCTGGAAAAAGCACAGAGGAGCCCCACCAAGGAACATGTGGCAGGGTGGGTCGGCAGAGCGGTTAGTGAGGAGCAGCTTGCTGTCAGCTGAGCGCTGAGGATACCATCATGCCAGAAAAGGAACTGGGTCTGGAGGGAGGTGGAGGGGGCCATGAGAACTGGATGGGAGGCTTGGCTCTCTTTCAAGCAGTTCCTGAAGCCAGATTAGTCCTCTTTGCCAGCTGGTGTGAGACGTTAGGTTTGTGTTATTTCTGGCAGCCCCACAGGGACTGGGAGTAGCTCCATGCCTCATGTTTCTCGTTCTGAGGACAGGACAGTCCAGAAGCAGCACAAGTTTTGCATTCCTGTCCCCAAGAGATGCAAGTGCCAGTTTGCCCTCAGGTAGAAGGTGTGAGGAAAAGAACCCAAGCTGCTGTGCCTATCTTTCGCCTCTGGTGCCACCAGCCTCCTCTGCTGGCTGCTCTTCACATGACCAACTGTCCAGGTTTCCCCAGATGTGTTCTCTTGTCTGTCACTGTCTAGCAAGACTTGGGGGAATTCATGTGTCTCCTGGCCTTGCACGCTGCTGTGCGTGCACAGAAACTCTCCACTGCCCCATGTCTGGGAAGCCCAGATGTGTCCGCAGATGCAGGAATCCTGAGGCACTGCCAAATGTCTGGAAATGTAGGATATGCCCCCCATGCATAGGAGCTGTGAGTTGTTCCTTGCTTGGAAATCGGTGATATTTTTATGTGCAAGGGATTGGACACTCAGGGAGTTTTGGATGGGCAACTGTACATGTGTGATGCAATTGCTTTTAGTGCACTTGAAGGAAATGCAGGATCTCAAGGAGGAGTTGGCATGTGTGTCCTGATAGGTCTGCAGAGATTTAGGATTAGGTTTGTTGCACATGCACAGGCTATTCTGTACCAGCATGCATACTTTGGAAATCCCTGTCAGACTGCTCTGGTCCTTTCCATTCCCTTCTTACATGGGGCTATTTTCCATCAGGATCAGTAGGAAGGCCCTTTGTGTTGTGGTCTTGCTTTGAGGCAATTCCTTTTTCTTCCTGACCTTTGTGCTTCCATGATGGGCTCCTCAGTCTCCTTTCAGCACAGGTCTCCATGGGGATCTATATCTTCCCGTTCCTCTTTGCAGCAGAGAAGAGCAGAGGGTGGGACAGGGTTACTCTAACCTGTGTCTCACGTGCTGCTCGCTTGCACATGGGACATGGAATGACTGTAACTGGCGTGTAAGCTGCTGTGTTGGCACCGTGGCTTTTCTGGATGAGGATCCCAGATTTTTGTGACAAGCTGGAGTAGGAAAGGGAGGAAGGTTTAATAGTCTTCCTCAGGTAAAACACGAGGAAATTCCCCAGATTTTTCTCTGTGGCATTTTTGTGCTTCTCACTTACAGGGCCATGGTATTTGGTCCTGACTCTGAAAGCGAGTGAACCTGCTCTCCCAGGCACGCTGCTGGGTGCGATGTGAGGTGGATGCCTCCCACCTTGCCTTCCCAGCTGCTGGGTGACATGTCCTGGGTGTGGCCAGCGCAGAAGCTGCCTCATTCCCTAAGCCCCTGTTCTGGAGTGACCAAACTCCCAATACATTCCCTTTTTCTTCTGGAAAACAGATTTATTCTGGCATTCACCCTTGACCACACACTCCCCCTAGTGAATTCCAGGGTTAAAAAATCATGTAGGCTTTTCGTAAGAGCTGCCTCACTTGTCGTTTAATGATTCCACCTCTGAACCAGGACCCTGCTGCTTCACTGGCTGCCTTGACAATATCTCATTTGTCTTTTGCTCTTTTATTTAGTTTTTCCTACATTTTTTGCACATTCTGTAGATTCTCCTGCATTCCAACTGTCTTATATTTTCATGCCTCCTTTTATCTCTCTGTTCATCTATCCCAGTATAGACAACAGAAATGCTAAGTCCACATAATCTGTAGAAAGCATGAACTGGGTTGTTAGACGTTTTCCAAACATTACACTTCATGGAAATATTTTCCTGTAAGAAGTAGAAATGAAACAGCTGTCTCCTGCTCTCTCCTGGGCTGTTCCTGTGCAGACTCTCCTGCCCTCTGAATTTACAGCACCATTGCTTGGACGAGTGTCCAACAGCCAGCTTCAAGCAGTTGTATTTATGATGTGCCAAGCACTGGTGAAGATGATGGTGTTTATATGCTACCCAGATCTATGTAGTGGGATTAACCTACTGCAAGACCTGTGCTAAGGCTTCCAGAGTCAGGAGAATTTCACCAGCAGGATTGTCGCTAGGAAATCTGGTGCAAGTCATGACTGATGACTCACTGCAGACTGCGGGACAAGCAGGGATATTGCTCACTCACACATCCTCCTGCTTGCCCCTGTCCTTCTGGCTTTGTGCTTGGCCAAATGGTAAAATCCCTCCTGGCAGGAGCTGAGGACTGGCATCAAGAATGAAAGGCATAGGTGCCTCATGTAACCCAGCCTGCTGGATGACAGTGGGCACCAGGCTTTTGTTCTTCACTCCCTGGCTTGTTGAGAGGCATCACCTCCCAGCTGACCTTCCATGGCTGGCCCAAGCATAGAATGGAAGCCCAAAACCCATCCCAAAACCCTGCTGGCGTACCTGCTGGGTGTGGGCAAGGTTCAGCAGCTCCCCCTTCCTAATGTAAGCGTTTATTCTGCTGGCCTGGTGCCTGACCTCAGCACACGGCTGAAGATGTATTGGTTGCTAGAGGTTACCTGTTTCTTGAATCCTATGGAAATTGGTGGGATGCTTAATGCATTAGTGGAGTTGTCTGAACTGGAAAGGTAAATCCGGAAAAACAGAAACACACAGCAAAAATTTTTGGGCTGAAACAAGCAATCCTTCCTCTTCCACATAGAGATGTGAACACCAGGCTTTCTGGACAGAAGTGTGAACATCAGTGTTACTGTGAGCAAGCAGAGAGTAGGCTCCTGAGCAGATGAGAGAAGAGGAGAGAAATAGTGGAATTTGTATGTTGCCATCTCCAAACTGAGGAACCGGAAAGAGAGTAGGAGAGACCAGAAATTATCTGAAGATTCACTTCCCTTCAGTGTTTTGCTGGAACTGAGTGAGCAGATATTCACAGGCTGTATTCCAAACTGAGGTTATTTCTTCAGAGCATGTTCTGGCAAAGGATTTTTGGCTACATCCCATTCTCAACCTGAGTGACTGGGTGATACCATGGGGAAGAAATCAGCTAACAGCAAATCATGGATCTCAATTTCAGGCAGTCATTAACTGTGCATCCGTTATGCTACTTCTATATAACTCTCCATATTGTAATACGCTGCTTTTGGCTTTGACCTTGATAGGATAAAGCAGAACTGCTCTGGCCCTTAAATGCTGCCCCCTGAGAAATGTGGTGCCTTTGAGCACCAGCAGAAAGGGTGCTCTGCTCTTTGGGAGGATAGAATCACTCCATAGGTACCTGAGAAATTCGTCAGCATGTGTCACCCAAGTGTGCCATGGAGATTTCACAGCTTGGGAGCTACTCTGGCATGTGTGCTGATGAGTCACAAGTGCAGCTGGGGAGTACTAGAGACTTCAAACAGGAGCACATCTGGATATGCACAGAGCACATCTGGTGCATCAGAGTTGCTGTATGTTTGCAGCATCACTGTATTGTGTGTGCAATGAGCCACTTTCTACCCCTCCTGTATTCTCTGGGAAAATTTTTATCATATTTACATAAAATAACATTTGGGAAACACCTTCCCTTCTTTGCCTCTGTGGCAAGGTTTCCCAGGATCCTCAACGTGAGTGGCAAGGATGCTGCACAGAAGGATGAGCTGTGTCAGGACTCGTTGTGAGCACTCCAAGGTTGAATAACTGGTTGTTACTCTGTGTGATGTCCAATTCTCAGGTATCCAGCGGTGTCTCTGAGAAACATTTGTCAGTGTGTTTTGCTGGGTAGCCTAGAGGGCCTTTCATGTCTTTGCCAAGAACTGGTCTGTTGTATCATTTTTTCAGGCATGATACAGCACTTGGCACAGCAACCCTCCAGGCTTTGCCCTTGTAAAGTCTCCAGAGTTATTCCCTGGGATGTGGCTGTCCCTGGAAGGGGGATTTGAAGGTTGACTACTCTATCAGTGTGCATCTACATAAAGCAAGGGAAAAAGTCAGGTTATGTACCAGAACCAAATTCTTCAAAATGTGCCATCCATATGCACTTTGAGCATCTTCTATCCCTGTCCTCTAATTTGGAGTCTCTTGACTTCTTGGGAAGAAATGAGGGATGTGGGATACTCCCTTTTCAACTATGCCTGGCTATATATGATGTTGACTACAGTTTCTTGTACATCTGATCACCTATCTGGAGCAGTTTGGGGGTTCTATGGCATCCTCAGTGTACAGATGGACAATACTTCTCAAAGCCCACTGGCTACCTCAACATTTCCAGTCTTGGTGAGAGGGTGACTCTTATTCTTTCAGCACTTGCCACTGGCAGTTGTGTTGTTGCCCAGCCTGTGTTGCCCTGGTGCAGGCTGGGGAGGCTGCAGTGAGAGGAAGTGGGGCAAGGCTGGACTGGGAGCCTTGTCATGTCTGTCATCAGGCATCTGGATAAGCCAGTCCTTAAGTCCCAAGGGCCTGAAACAAGACGGATGGCACTTCCACTTGCACATTGTCTGTGCAAAGTGATCACGGATGTAAATATGCACAGTTTGGTTTCAAATAAATAGAGGAAAAAAAATGTCCAGGCTTACAGGTAGAGATATGAAAACCCAGAAGAAGCAGGAGAGCTCGGAAGTCTCTGAAAGCAAATGTCCTATACCTTCAGCACAGCTCAGATGCATGAATACCAGGGCTGGTTTGACTGGTGATCCAATAAATCCTTGCAGGGTGGTAACACAGATTTTTATATTGGGATTCAAATACTTTACTAGGTTTGGACAAAACCACTCTCAACTGCTGTTTAAGAAGATTTTCAAAACTTCCCTGGTCTTGTACTAGCAATGTAAATGAAGAGATAAAAAAAGTAAGTGCAAGTATACTGCTAATTTAAAATAAATACTTCACGTTTACTGTTCCAGAGCATTTAGGAACACTACTTTCAGTTGTTTGTTTCCTACATAACCAAAAAAATGTGCTTCTTTCTGTATCTGTTTCATGATGGTAAAGTTTGTAAGTCACCTTATCTCTGTAGGTATCAGAAAGATCACACATGGCATTCCCTTAATGTCTTTTTTTCTTGCAATTTCCTGGATTACCTGCTATGTCTTTGTTGAAGCAAAGCATATTCAACCACTGGAGAGACTTGTAAGAGAGCTAAATTAATCTTTTCTCCCGAGCTTTGCAAAATAGGTTAAACCAACACACTGTACTCATGGATGTTAAGTTTAGATATGCTCATAAAATGTGAGGCTACTGAATTAAGAAATAACTGCTGTTTGCTGTTTCAGCATCTTGCTGCAATTATATTTTTATTTTGTCTGCTATTTTTTGCCAGGCAGAGATTATCAGAAAATTGAAAGTGAGTTTAATACTGAAATATCTGCATTACTGTTTGTGCAAAGCTCAAAGTTCCTTCAACACCCAAATAATGCAAGGTTCTCAAGCTGAACTTGAGAATACATAATGCAAAACACATTAACTTACTGGGAACTTGGGCATGGGAGTTGTTCTTCGATATGCCCAGCCAATCCCATTTTCCACTTCTCTCAGTGAACATTTCGCAGAATCACAGAATATTCTGAGTTGGACGCTTCATCTGATATGACTAATGAATTTAGTCTTCTGAAAATGCTGGCTTCACTTCAATGCATGAAAATGCCTGTGCTTTAAAATCTTGATACTAATACTTTACCTCAGATTTTTCAGAACTGCATGTAGCCACATGATTTATGTGACTCTGGATTTTAGCTCATGTTTACTCTGCAGAGAGCCCAATGGCTTCTCTGTTTGCCTCGGTGCTTGCCTTAGCACATTGTTCTTGCTGCTGACAGGTGTGCTGGTGGAGGTTTTATCTGGAGAGAAGGAGGGGGTGGCAGTGAGGAAGACAGCCCTGAGGAAGAGGTGTCATGCTGTGTGGAGCCAGTCCTGCCGGCTGGGCTTCCTGAGGCTGGGTAGGCAATTCCCGCCGGCACTGTGCTCCTCAATGGAAAATGCAGAGACAGGGAAGTGTGTTAACGGGTCAGGAACCAAACAGGTTGAAAATGTTTGGAGCATTTCTGCAGGGACTGGAGAGAGGTAAAAATCTGCCTCCCCCATCCCTGGCTGCTACCACTGCTGAAAGGAAACTGATAACTCAAGTTGAAGAAAATGAAAGCTGAGGGAGGTGAAAGCAGCTCCTCAGATGATGTGGGATAAAATCACTGCTCTACAAAAGCTTAATTGCTGTAGGTAACATGCAGAGTTCTGCAAATGGGAAAGAAAGAAGCGCAGGGGTTTGCCAGAGGCTTGTTCCCATCAGTTTGGTTGCATTTTGTGGCACTGTAGGGAAGGATGGAGCAGGAAAAAGAGAGGGATCCTCTGCAAGCCTGTGCAGATCAGTAACTTCCACCCAAGCTGGGAGGAATTCTCCAACTCCCAGTGGGCAGAAGAGATTTCTGTGTGAGAGGGGCTCATGCAGGCTCTGCTGCTGAAAACACATCTTGAAGTAATATGTGACTCTTGATGACACCTCCTCAACACTTAGTAAATTTGACCTTTTCTTTCATGTGCCATTATACTGCCTCACATGGCTGCACAGGCAGCTAGCACATTGAATCCAAATTTTACATTTCCAGGCAAGGAACATGTGCTCTTTCAAATTGAACAGTGATGCTACCTATGGTTGGCTCGACTCCCCTTCGCCTGGGAGGTGGGAGGTCAGTTGACAGGAAATCTCATTCTCTCTCATCCAGAATTGCCATCCTTCACACAAAGGCAGGTTTGGTTTGGTTTAAAGCCTTGTGCATGCTGAGCAGTGCAGGTGTTCAGCCCCTCCTAGAAGCATTTAGCTGTAAGTGCAGTGTACTCATCCTTGGTGTTGTTAAATAGCTTTTATAAACACTGTCTGCAAGTGCTCTGATTATAGACGACCTTCCTCCTCTGCTTAGTGTCATCTCATTAATCTATCCATTAGGTGAATAATTCTGGTTTGGGGAACGGAGCAAATATAGAAATTGCACAATGGAACACATTCAATATATTCAAACAACTTTTTCTTAATATAAAGCCAATCATTTGCTATTCATTTTTCATGTTGTGTTGAGTATTTGCAGGCCAATACTGGAAACAGGCTGGTAATTTGGTCCTCCTTAATTTTGGCACCTGTAGTTATTTTAGAACTAGAGGCTGTTTTCTGTGGCTTTACTGCTCTGTAATTCAATACCCTTTTAGGACCTTACTGCTGCCATTACTAGTAAATTGGCCTCTATTCTGAATAAAACTCTTTATTACATTTGTTTGTTTAAATGTTATTAGAGAAGAGTTACCCAACAACCACGGGGAATAAATTTCCTAGAAGGTTCAGGGGCAGTGCCTGGAATCCCTTTCCCATTTTTACTGGTGTGAGCAGGAAAGCCCACGTCACTCTAGGGATCTGCAGGGTGCAAATGGTTCACTCTGGGTTTTGTGTAGCCAGGCTGATGGTGGTGGTAGTCTCCCTTCCCATGAGTCCCCCCTCTGAGTAATGAGCTTGGTTAACTAATCCGTGCACAACAGAGGACTCAAAGCCCTGTATATACTTCTCTACTGACATAGTTTTCATGTCTCCTTTGAAAATTTATTTCTTGAAAAGATAGTTATTGAAATTTCAATTTCTTCATCTGTTTTGTTGACCTCTTTCTTTGCTCATGTAGCTTGTCTGGTTTTTCTTTGTGTTCACCTTAGCAGGGGGAGGATGAGGGCTGGAACTGGTGCTCCAAAGGGAGAAGCGGATGTGCCCTTTCCTTTGTCTTGGTGAATCGGGAAGATGGGATGAGATGGGAGCAAGCAAACCAGAAAAGTGTTTCCCCCTCTCTGTGTGCAACATTTGCTCATACTTTTGCAGGTCTCTACCACACACAAAAAAAATTAGTTCTTGTTCAGGCAGCCTATGAGAACGAGCGTGCCTATGCCAGAGTGCTGCCGAATGCTTCCAGCACAACAAAGAGCTCAGACTTGCTCATTTCCAGCATCCCTGGCTACTTAGAAGGGAAAAAACACCTAAAGCCCATAGGTAGTGAAGTGCCTGTTATGTAATTACTGCTCCAGCCACCTCCTCCCAGAAGTTGCTCTGTTTGCTAAAGAGATGGAGGTCGATGTTGCTCCATTAAGATTCTGAGTTAAGATTCTGCTGCAGACTTTTGCAAGTAGTCCTGTATGTTTGTATAATTTCATTTCTATTTCTCTTGTCACTGTAATGAAAGGTAATCATAGACAACATAACCAAAACCTTCCCTGTAAAGCTGCAGAAATCAGTCAGACATAAGTTAGAAAATACCCAGCCCCATGCACCCTTAATTCAGTTTCCTTGCATATATACATTACAAGAGTATGTGATCATGCAATTAAAAACTATTGGCTTGGCAGGACCTTGGCTTACTCCTTGCACAGAATAAGATAGAGGGCTGCAAAAGAGAGGGAATGTTTACTTGTAGTTAAGGCACTGGTGAGGGATGTGGGAGACCTGGATCCTAACCCTGGCGCTGTCACAGGATTCCTGTGTGATGCTGGGCAGAGCCAATCCCCCCACAGCCACAGAGGGTGTTGAACTCCAGTATGAGCACCTCGTCTACTCTAGATTTTTGAATGTTCAACTTTCCAGCCTAAAAAAAATCTGTTAGTGCTAGTTATTTGTATAAGATATGAATCTGAATAAACAAACGTGCAGACAATTGTAGGGAGAGGTTGAAAACCTCTTATCAGAGGTTTTATCCCAGATTATTTCCTTCTGTAGCCACTCCAGAGCCCATGACTGAGGCTGGCTGTTTTCATGTTACAGCTCTAAAGCTTTAAGGGCTCTCTGTGTCCAATTAAACAGTAGCATATCTCTCGAATATTAACACATTAAAAGCAATATACTTCCAGCAAAGAAATCTGATCCTAATTGGCCCTGGAATATTTTGTTTCCCAAACTGAACTGTGAGCCATTAAGCTTCCTTTTCTAAGACTAAGCAAACATTACATTCTTAGGGGAAAGGTAGCCCAAGGAATGGGGAAAAATAGAGTTTCAGACCACACCTGTCAATCTTCCATTTTGCAGTGTTTTGCCCAGAAACAGGCACAGGAATTAATTGACTTCTACCCCTTCTGTCTTTTTTTTCCCCTTAACATAGTGACTCAAATTAAAACAAAGATAAAATTCCAGGGGAAGCTGACATTAATCAGGATTTGGATTAAATTAAATTAAGTGCTTTTTATTGAACTCAGCAGTATTAGTTATTAAAACCAGAAGGACTTTCCCAACTAGTGTAAAAAAGCAAACAATGACTCATACTGTGGCATAGATTTTGTTGGGAAATTAAAATGCTCATTTTCTCTCGTTCTTTCTTTTTTCCTTCTTTTTTTTTTTTTTCCTAACTTCAGACAAACACATGTAAACAACTGTTGGTGAGCCCACACTTGCAGACCCTTAGCCCAAAGTTGTCATTGCTGGCACTGACCTGGCTCTTCTCATGGTGGCACCCGATGGTGACAGTGAAATTGCTTATACAGAAACTGCTTCCACAGATTTCCTGTGCCCTTGATATCAAAGGGTCAGTTTTGAAGAGTATGTAGATAATTAAGCCACCTTTAGCAGTCCATAGAGGACGGGTTATGCCCTGGCAAAAGGAGCCCAACAAGCATAATACTTCTTCTCTACGATGGGAGACATGGGAACTATAAAGCAGTCATTTTCACTTTGATAATGAGGAAGATACTAGAACAAATTATGAACCAATTTAAAAACAATTCCAGGATGATAAGATGACAAGAAACATTGGTTTAACCCAGGCCAGTCAAGAACAAATTTGTTTTCCTTTTTGACAGCCATTGATTTGGGAAGGTAATAGTAGCTGTGATATATTTTGACTGTGAGGTAATGCTTGTCTCTAAAGCAAACCAAGGATACTTGGTTTGGATGAAATAATTAAAAAATAGGTGAAAAAATTATATTCAAAGAAATAAATACAGCTAGTTCTCTGTCAAACTGGGAAGAGAAATCATGCAGAAAGCCTTAAGGGCTAAGTCCAGTGTTGTTCAATAGTTTCATTAATTTATTTCATTCCTTCCATTCCGATTTAATTTAGAGGGTTTTCAAACAAGCACATATCCATTGTTGATTCCCCATGGCATGTAAGTGTTTGTTAATGAAGACAGCTGAGAAGAAGGGAGATCAGTGGATGAGGGTGTGCAGCCCTCCCCACCATTAGGGTGAGGGTGGTGTGAAAAGCTGAAGTTACTGATCTGGTCTAGTACAGCTTTAACTCCTCCTTCCTTGCCCAGCACAGATATAAACTACTGAAAAGGCTTGGAAATTAAGAAAACAGCATAAATTGGTAGCTCTTCCCCAGCCAGCTCTATTGCTTTACAGATAGATAAAAGCTTTCAATATGATGCATCTGGACTGAAGCACTGGAAAATTTAGTTGTAGATTGAGTGTTTGAAAAAATATGTATTTCCCTTGGGTGCTGGGCAGTTTTATGGTACCAACACAGTGGCCATGCATCAGTGTAAGGTGTTACAACACGGCTGGGGCAGAAGCACACCTGGGAGCATGAGAGTCCACTACGAGTTCGGCTTCTGTGGGCAATGCCTGATTTTTCATTGTCATTTTGGGCTGTTCATGGCCAGTTCAAATAGCAGTACCTTTTAGCTGAGCAAGAACTAGGCAGAGTCTTGCTATGTCTCGCTGCAGGGGAGCACGACTGGCCAAAAGCCACCTTTGTGTATCTGCCTGCTCCAGGGTGGTGCGTACTCGGGTGTCCCAAGCGTGTACATGAAGAAGGAAAATATTTAAGAATCCACAAAGCCTAGAAACATGTGGCACCTTGCGTCTGGATTTCGTTTAAGGGAATTAAGAGCTGATCCTTAGCTGGAATATGAATCAGATCTGATTGTGTCTGTGTTGTCTAAAAGAAGTTGAGTGGTGTGCACAGGCTGGAGCTCAATCTAATGTGGAAAAGTTTGATCCAGAGCTCTGTTTAATTTAATACTTGACTATTCTACCTATTTTAGTTCTGACTCAAAGTTCAGTGTTCTTTCTCATCAGTGGTTGTTTGTATTAGTGGAGGACATATGTGAACCAGAGAAGGACCTTCATACATCCCGACCTCAGCCAGTCCAGCAGAAATTCATTACTGGGCTCTAATATGTTGTCTGTGTGGCTAGAGGGGCTGCAGGAGCTTTTCCTTCACCCTGCTGCTGTGATGGAGAGGGGGTGGAAATTAATATCCTGCAACATCCCATCAAATCCTCAAATGCATTCATAGCACTGGGTTAGTAATCCATAGTTTTAAAAGGTTTTAAACTTCTAATATACTTCAGACATTTTACGTGCTTCAGTAAGTCTATTGTGCTATATTAAATATGTGTTAACGAAAAGTCCCATTATTAGTTTTAGTACCTTTTGATATCTAAATAAACACTGACTGAATAAGAATATCTATATCAAAGCAAAAATTTTCAGAGTGGTTCAAGGAAATACAATTTAATGCCCTTAATATAATTTCTTTTAATGGGAAACCTCTCTCATTACAATCAATCTTGACTGTTAAGGTCGGTAGGCATAATACAATAATCTTGTCTGTTTTGCATAATAATATTGAACGAAAAATCTTATTTAGAAATTTCTGCTTAAAACTCACAGCTTCTGGTTGAACCAGAGGAGATTTTAATAAAATTTTCTATTCTTGCCTTAAAAAGATAACATGTGATGGAGAATCATCCTCAATGCAGATAAATTGTTCCAATGATTAACTGCCTTCACTGTATGTATGTATAAAAAGGAGGCTTATTTCTAGTGCATACATTTGTCTTGCTTCATTCTGTCTCTAAAAACTGCCCTGGCTTTGATAAATTAAAATGCAACGTATAATTAGAAAAAAAAAAGTCTTTTTAATGTATTCCGGTGCTTAAGAGTTGATTGGCATGCTATCTATCACTAGAATAAATTGAATAGCTTGAAGTTCTTTGGTATCTCGCTGCAGAGTCATTATGCCAGCATTTCTAGGAGCAAAGCCATCTTCCATTCATCTGCAAATTTCCCCTTGCTATAGCCAGATTGAAAGCCTGCATTTCCTGTTCCAAGGAAATCAAAGTCAATAAGAAAGTCAGACCTAATTTTTTTTTGTTCAAACTAAATATGCAAACATATAATCTATAGTCTCTTTATTTTGGTGAAATTTTGAAATTTTCCAGTGCACTGTGTGTGGCAGTTACACTCAAATATAGACAATATCAACCTCCAGGTGTTGGGCTTCCTGGGTTTTTGTCTACAGAGCTCCCTTAGATGCCAGATGTCTTGCAGGTGTCAGGAACTATGGTGGCTGTGCAGAATCCCCTCATCCAGGAGGCTCCACGTGCCCTGGTAGGCTAAATCCATTTTTGTTAGCCTATGGATTTCCACCTCCAACCCCCCAATTTTCCCACCACTCCTGTATTTGTGTTCTTTTCCTCTCCATGAAAACCATATTAACCTCAATAATACAGCCCTGTCACAAGCAGGCTCTCCCAGGAGGCACCCTGTGAGGCCAAGGAAGTGTTGCTCAGGATAAGCACCCTGGTCCTAATTTCATCATCTGGGGTACTGTGATTTGTCTTCATAGCCATATGAGTGCTGATGACAGAATATGCGTGGTACCAAATCACATGAAATTTGTGCTGGAAGCAGCCAGGAACTTGAACCGATGCGTTACCCAGCTACTGGTGGTTCAGGTTGGATTATGATCAAACATTTCCAGTGTGGTTGTAGGCACAGACCTTGACTTCTGTAGTACCCACAAACAAAATTTTTCTGAACCCCCAAAACACTGGCCTATTTTGCAGCACTACTCTCTCTGCTTTCGTCCTTTGATTGTAAATTGCACTATAAGTCCTAATTACTGGGACAGTAATTAGCAGGCTATAAACAATAGCAGGCTTAAAGTTATAATGAGGGTGATGGCAAGTCTCATTGGGGTGTCCACCTTCAGCCTTCCCTCCTTCTAGGGGCGGCTTCTCAGTCCCTCAGAGGGATCTCCTGCATCGCTTGCCTTTAATGGAGAGCCTGGGTGGGAGACTTGTGGAATTGCCAGTGCATCACCTAAAGCTGGTGGTGCATTTCCTCCTACTCATTCATCTCAGAGTCCATCCAAACTTGTACCACCCTCAGAGCCCTTCTGGTAATGAGCTCCTCTGCCTAATTACATATGGTGGGAGGGAATCTGCACTGGCTGCACGAGTTGATATTTCCACCTTGTGATTTCCTGGCACTGGTGCTCCCTTTGCAGTGAGGAGCAGTGACCAAAGCTCCCCTGTCCTGCTCAGCTCCATGAGCCCCTGTCTCTGCACCTCTGTGGCTGGGGCTGCGGCTGGAGACATTCCTCTGGCTCATCCCACATAAAGCAAGGCTCTGCTGTGGGAACCTTCTTAAGCTGTTTCGTACACATGCCAAGAATTAATTTAACTTTTCTGCTGTAGTCTTATCTTTTTGCCTCAGCCATCTTCTGGCTCTACAGACTCTGGCAGCCTTCCTCCTTTTGATGTGTTTGAAAAAAGCTTTTATTAGTTTTAAAGGCTTTAGTAAGTTGTTTCTTAAAATCTTTTTGATTTGCTTTATTATGCTCTTACATTTAATTTGCCAGAGTTTATGCTTTTTTCTGGGGTTTATGTTTTGGGTCTTTTTCCATGGCAATCTGTGTGGAGCTCAGAGGAAAAAAAGACTGATCGTTACACTGCAATAAGGTGGTTCTTGGGGATTTTTTCCCTGCATAAATGTCCCAACCTGCCCTTCCTTCCCTGTGATCAAAGTCTGTATCCAGAAATCTTTTCTGACAAGTGCTGTGGCATCCCTTTCCTTTCCACCCCCAGTCCAGGATCCCAAGGGGCCAGTGCAGTGCAGGAAAATGTGCAATTACAAAAGGACCCCAGTGTGACCCCATGGGGTGCAGAAATGCATCCTGGCTGCAGTAACATACCCTGCCATAGCCACAACCTCAGCCTGCTTTCTCCACACTGAGTACCGACCAGGAGGGTGATTTAGTGCAGCACCAGGATGTGGAGGTCACTCCACAAACACTCAGTCTTTATTTCTGCTGAGTTGGGCAGATCAACAGTTCCTCGGATGGTGCTGGAGGCTCACTAACCTTTCAGCAAAACTCTTCAGTATAAAACACATGATGGGCATCATGTGTGCCAGTCCCATACAACCAAAAGGTGTTTGGTGGCTGTGACTACAGATGCCTTGTCCCACAGTGTCCTGCTGACCCCCCTGCAGGGCAGGAGCAGACAGGCTCCTGGCTGAGAGCAAGCAGTGCTGCTGGCACCACTCACACCCATCGCTGTCACAGGGTGGCTGTGGCAGAAGATCAGCAGGATCTTCTTGTGAGAACAGCACAGCCAGCCTTCAGCAGTATCAGCTGTGTCTCCTTCCCACTCCTTGCCTCCAATCTCCTCCTTGCTGTAATTTTCTCTTCTCAGCCCAGGACTGTGTAGCTGCAGAATTTAATCCTCTGTTGTATCAGCACAGGAATGCCTCCATCACCAAGGTGGTGATGCCTAATTTAGGCCATATCCATTCCCTCTTGCATTTCTAGCCTGTAATCTGGACACAGGGTATCTTAGCTCCCACAGAAGCCCACCTGTGAGCTAGCTGTGCCCATCACCCCAAGCACCAGCCCTTGTTTAATTTACTGATGTAAGGTTTCTTAATATGTAAGTACATATTGCTAATTACTAATGTTTAAGTGCATCTCCTCTTTCCTTCCAAAGATAATTATTTTTCCATTTCCTCAGCCTTCTTTGAATGAACCACTAGTGGCTTCTTGATTCATGCATGACATTTGATTACCTTTTCATAGGCGTATCTTACTTAACTCTAAGTATTATTAATGTCCATAAAATTACCCAGCCCTGAAACACAGTGAAAATGTAATGAATGCTTTAGCTTCAGTGAATTCTAGAGAGTGTGAATCCCAGAAAAAGGCTGTGTGTCACGCAGCCATGTGTTCCCTGGGGGCAATCTTGTCCCAAACCCCAGAAATGGTCACAGCCACTGCTTAAAAAAGCTCATGTGCGAGTTACCTCATGCACTTGGGCTGCTCGCACTGCCTTTGTAGCAGGAAAGTACATGTGCTTTTCTCCTTCTTGAACTTGTTAGTGCCCTGAGCAGTATATCGAAACAACCTAGTCAGGTTTTGCTGTTAGTGGTGCTCCTGCAGTCCCTCTGTCCTTGTTCAAGAGCACTGCGAGGCTGAGTTCCTGCTAAGTGAATTAGCCAGCTTCAAAGCCAGCTGTTTAGCAGCAGCAGGGCTGGTGGATGGTCTTTTTATTAGTGTTCGCATCACATTTAAGCTGCTTTAAAATGGCAGATTTAAGTTCCAGAAACATGAGGTTTAAGGAGTTTATGCTTTGCAGAAATGCTTAGTGAGACCTTGGAGAGCAGATCCATGCTGGTGGCTTTTGTAAGCTTGGAGCAATGCCACATGCTTTGGCACACAGTGACATTAGTGCTGCCTCCTGCCTGTCTGCATGGCTGTGAAGCTTGGGGGCGCCTGGGGATGGGGACCCCTCCATGGCACGTGTTCCCTGAAGTCACTTCTGAGGGAAGAGAGCCTCCAGCACCGTAATTCAGTGCCAGCATCTTCAGTACCACTTGGTTTCATGCCTTTTGGATTGTCAATTCTTGGCATGGGAGCACAGTTCTCTGGTAGCCCCCTCCTCCCATGGACAGAATCTATGAACAGAACGTTAAATGCAGCCTGTGTTAGAGCTGGGACTTGAGCTCCCATGGGTTTCTGTCCTTGGGAGGGGTTTCTCTCACTGAATGAACAGGGTGGTGGAAGAGATGAGGGGAAGAATAGCACTAGGTGTTATGGCATGTCCTCACTTCAGCTTGCTGCAAGAAAAGACAAATGGACTGTGAGCGCCCTGGGGATTTAGCTGCCACAGTGCATTTCTCATCCCAGCAGATGTGCAGGCTTCGGCTTGCTCAGCATCCGAGTGTTTCAGAGTGAAGCTAACTAGAGACAGACATGAAACTTTATATGCTCAGGAGTAAGCTGGGCATCACATGCAAAAGAGTGTTCTAAACTGCCCGGGGCAGTTTAGGTGTGATGGTATTTGGGATAGTAATGATAGGAAGAGGAGTCTTGGGGCTGGTGGTTGCAGTAATGGCTAGGGGCTGCTTGGGCACATGGGAGCTGCTCCAGTTCCCCTGGATTATGTGACACACATGGTGGGGGAGGGGGGGGCGGGAGGGGGGTATAATATTCAGAGGAGAAAAAGCAAGGTTTTACTTCAAGGAACTTAATGAGTGACAGACAGGTACAAGTCTTTGGCAGCATTATAGAGGGCAAAAAGATGACAGCTAGTGGAGATACTCATACACCAGAAGGCCTGGGAGAAAATGAAGGGGTATGGGAGGCTACATGCAAATAGAAACCTCATGCTTAGGGAAAAGCTGTGCTTGCTCAGCTGAAGAAAGCGAACTCGTAGGTATCCGTTTGTGCACTGCGAGCATCAGCCACAAGAAGTTCATCCCTGTCAGGATGCTGGTGCCTCCTGGTGTCTGAAGGAAGTTTCTGTTCAGCAGCGTGGAGCCAGACACTTTCTATGCTTTGGCTGTATGAGGTTCTTGTTGTAACATTTGTGCTTCCTTTAATTAAAAGTCATGATTGAAATTAAAATTGCTGTTCTGTCCCTGCTGACACTGATGATTTTGAAATCACTTGTTTGCGTCCCAAGTGCCTCCCTGTGCTGCTGAGGAAGGACTGTGCTGGAGACTCCAGGGTCTGCTCTATCCATGGCCCTCACACCCACTCTGCATAAGAGAGGCACATAAAACCAGCCCTGAATCTCATTTTATTGCATTGTGCCCTTTGCTTTAAAATGAGGAAGGCACACAGCTCTGCTACTTTGTGACTACCTGATTTTATACATGTTTCTTAAGTGGCTTCTTTAGGAGGTCCAAGAGAACCTGTAAAAGCTTTTGTGATGGTAACAAGCGCCTGGTGACCCCTGAATTTTAAACACTCTGTCTGCTATCATGTTATTTATTAAGCAACACAGGCTAATCTTTTCCAGGAAAGATGTTTCTCATAATCTGCCAATTCATGTTACTTTCTTAATGACTAAGTCCTTGCAATTAAGTGGGGGGTTGGCCTGAGTTAAGTTGGAAAGTGCTGTCAAATAAAAGATGCACAGAAATGATAATGACACAGTTATTACTGGGGTGTGGCCTTGGCAGGGACAAGGCCCCCAGTTTCTGTGCAGGAGGGACAGAGCAGTGTGCTTGCAGCTCATCTGACATGACTTCTCTGGGATGTAGTGTGGGTGAGGTTAGTGGTGAAGAGCCTTGAGCTCAGGTTTAGCCCTAAGCAGGGCTTAAGTGGTTTCATTAACCTGCCTAACTCTATGCATTTACAATGGTAGGGTGAAGGTATGAAATAACAAAATGCATCATCATTTAAAGAGCAGGTTTGCCCTGAAGTTTGCAGTATCTTGGGGATCTGAGCCTGGTTTGTCAGTCACTGACACTCTCCCAGGACTGAAGTGCAGGATCTTGGCTTCTGCGGTTCTTCAAACTGCTACTCACAGCAGAAATAGGTTCTCTTCTAACTTTTTTCCCCCATTTACTCAGCCCGCGTTCCCCTGGGTGGGCACCGGAATATCATGAGTGTCATATCATATCATGCATGTCCATGTGGAGATCTGTCCATTTTTGTCTCCCCTTAGCTCTGGTTCCCTCATTAATGTTTCTGCTATACACCATCATGAGACAGAGATAATTGGGTGAGTCATAAATCACTGTCTGTTCTGGGAATTGTGAAGTGTGTATTTTAATGCCCAAGAATCTCATCTCATAGTTGATATCTTTGTTCACATGTTGACAGCTCATGATAGTCCAGTTATTCCAGCTGCCCCATGTCTGAAGCTCCCAAAACCTTACATCATTGCTTGCACCCTATCCCAGGAAACATTTAATGCTTCACTGAGTGGGCAGCAATATAAAAGTGGATGATTTGTTTACCATTTAAGAAAAAAATAAAAAATCTGGTGCTTTTTGCTATTGAGTAAAATTCAAATTACTGAGGTCAGTGAAGGTGGCTCTGGGAGGTACCTTTGGCTGTGTGAAACAACCGCCTCGAGGATGTGATGACCTTTTCTGAGCTTTGTATGGACTGAGGTTTTTTCCAAGGTTCATTTTCTGTGCAGTGATGTGTGACTCATGTGAACAGGAATGGCTCTTTGGGTGTTGCTGTAACTGGAAGTTTAGGCCCTCTACAGGACAGAGTTTGGTGCAATCTCCAAGATTCTCTGATTTTCCCTGTTGCTGAGTTGTCTTTATTCTTTACTTCTTCTTCCCTGGGCTCTCCATGCACCATTTGAGACTGATATTGAACACATTCAATTTGCTGTTTCACCTGGATGAGTGAAGGTGGTGGAGTGGAGGGGACTCCACAGGGTACCAAGAGGTATTGACTCCTTTTTGTGAAGGAGCCTTCACAAACTTGGTCAGTTCCAGTGTATCAAAAAAAAAACCCAACTAAAATGTGACTTGATTTGTGTGGTCTCATGAAAAAAACCCACATAATCTACTGCAAGGTCTCTTGATCTAATGACTAGAAGCAGAACAAGAGTCAGGGTCTGGAAGCCAAAACCAAAGATTTCCAATTAGAACTGGGACATAAATATTTAGCCAGCTACATAAACTACCTAAGGAAAAAAAAAATAAAGTGGTTTCTCTTCGTCTTGTAATGCTTTATATTCAGTCTGGCTGCCTTTATAGAAACTACGGTTCAGCCAAATTTGAGTTATTTGGCTCAGCACATGTATAAGTGGTTGAAATACTATATTGTGTGATGCACAGGAGGTCAGACAAGGTGATCTGATGGTTCTTCCTCCTTTAGAGCCTCTACGAAGTTTTAGTGTGGGCAGAAGGATGGGGCCAGTTAAGGTGTGAGGCTGTCACTCCATCTATATTCTCCTGGGATTAGCAGAGGGTCTGTGTGTGATTCTGCCTCTTGTTCCTCTGATCCTGGGGAGGATGTTCTGAAGAGAAGCTGAAGGTTTGCAAGCCATCTATAAAACTGAATTCCCATGTTATTTTCTTTTTCAGCCAGCACTTAAGCCATGCATGTTCCAGCCCACATATGAGTTTGAAATGTTCCATCATGTTTTCATTATTTGTTTAAAAATGGGAATTGTCAAGATCTCTTTTGCTCTAATTACCTGATACTATAAGGCTTCAGAGCACCTCTTTACACTCTCCAGAATGTGCCTTTGGGATGTGACAAGTCTGAGTTGTGCAGCAGATGCTTTCAGAAGAAAGTTGTTGGCATGAGTGGCTGAAAATAGAAGCTTGTTTACAAGGCTGGTTTTGCATTATCAGCTGTAGTGCTCCAATAATTAAGGCTGTGAACTTAATTAGCTCAACACTCCATAATTCTCTTCTGTCTCTCCAGGGGCTTGTCTGTCTACAGCTCTGTACTGCTTCAGCTTATGCCGGGAACATCTTTATCCCAGGGCAGCTGCGTTCACACAAGTACCACCTCAACTGCCATGAATCCGGTGCTCCTTTTTCAAGTGCCCAACCCCTCCACAGGGCTTTCTAGAGAGCCCATACTGGGATTATTTGGCTGCTTTTATTAAAATCATACAGGCAGAAGTACTGATCTCTCCTGAAGCATCGGCAGAACTGAATGATGCCATTGTTACTACTGATTGAGAAGGTGCTTTTGCACTGGCTTCAAGCTTGTGTCTGTTCTTAAGTGGAAAATGTTTTTTAATGCTGAATAATGTAGTAACATTTCTGGCCAGCACAGCCTTTTTGACAATGAAACATTGCCACGCACTAGAAAACAGCTCATGGCTGCTGCTTTCACCTCTCCCGTCTGGGTTAGGTGTCTTCTGAGCAGGTCTGAGCGTGTGCAGGGGATGCTGTTCTCTCCATCCCTGACCAAAGTAGCTTGTTCCTCAGTGTCACCCCTGCAGCATGCCCAAGCACGTCCCATGGCCGAGGTCACCCTGTCTGTGGGCATTGTCTTCTGTGTATTTCCTGATTCTCAGAGCCAACCCACGCACAACTGGGAGATGTTTTCCTTCTTGAGTGCGTGAGTTTCAGCTGTTCTGACTATCCCGTGTGTGCGTCCTTCCTGTTTGGAGAGATACTTGATACATACACCTCAAATGGAAAGGGCTGGACATGATTAAAACACACTGTCTAGCCTCAAGCGTCTTTTTTTTCACCCAGTCTTCCCCACAAAGCAAACCTGAGGGGTTGTAATGATATTTAGAGTTTATTGTGCAAAGTACTTAGCAATTGTTTAACTGTTTTAGATGCAGAGAGATAGATGTAAGGTGCTCCATGCTGACACACTGTGCCTGCCTGTTTCGTGACTGTTTCTGTGCTTACACTGAGGTACTTTCTATTTCTGCAGAAATACCTTGGCATAAAAACATCAAACCTTCCTGATTTATTTGGAGTTAAATTAAAGTTGGTATGTTAACTGATGAGCTTTATCAACATACTTACATTTTTAAATCACTGAACTCCCAGGATAACTGATGTTCCAAGGATAACTGATGTTCCAAGTTGTTAACATGCAACATTAACATCTCCCTTTAATTACAGGTCTGTGATGAAAGCATGTCTCCCAGCGGGTGTGTAACTCTAGAACCTGCAATGGTTCCTGGAATGTGATTAACAGCTGTGAATCAAGGCAGGATTGTTCCCTTGGATATACTGGCTCTGCCGAGGGCAATGGCATTCCCGCAGTGTATCCCACCTCACTGTTGCTCACATGCAAGTGCAAATCCGTATTTGCTTCACTCTTTTAAAAACAGTGCCTTCATGGCACAGACTCCTTGAAAGTCAAGGTAAAAGCAAAATGCTGGTGTTCTGGGTTTCATGAGTTAAATGGTTACATGTGACACGATTGGCACAACATCAGCAGCTACAGCAAATGCGCTGGCACTCCCTTCTTCCTTAGCCTTGTCCATACTCTGCTGCACACTGCCAGTCGGAACAAGGCTGGGCAGTGTGGCATTGTCCCCATCAGGACAGTGGTGAATGGGACTAACCTTTTATCTTCCCTGTTGTCTTTCATTCTAGTTCACAAACGCTCCAGTGAGTTAATTGCTAGCAGAGGGAGAGGATAGGGAAGAGCCACATGCAAAAGAGGAGAGGGGTATTTTCAGCTGGGACTGAGACAAGGACAGGGGCTGTGAAGAATGGTAATACAGAGACTTGACTCTCTGGCCCTGCAGAGGGGAACATTTGTGATGGATCTGTGGAACTGCGGAGCTGCTCGCCAAGCAGAGCCACAAGGGCAGGTCCAGAGCTGTTATGCTAGAGAGCATAAAGGCAAAACCTGCCACACTTATAATGGATAATTTATGATGTAACCCGCACAGAAACAGAGCCCCTCCATCTTGTGAAACAGAATGTCCTCTAGAAAATATTTGCACTTAGCTATTACACGCAGATACAAGGAAATTCTTTCAGGAGGGTTTGAGTCTAATAAAATGGGAATGTGTGACCTGGCCTGCATCATTATTTGCCCAGTTTTATCCTTTTGTTATTATTTCCAAATGTGGAATTCTCATTCCTGACAATTCTGCAGGTGAAGCTAGGCCAACAAAAAACAACAGTCTCCCACAATTACAGGGAACACCTATTAGGGCTGTAAGAAGTCTAGCAGTGCAGGCCAGTATCCAGAATGGCATGTGTTCCCAGGAATTGTGCAAATGTCCCTACCAGCACCCAGGAGCCCCATGCCCACATGGGTGCAGATTGGCATGGTCGGACCCCCACAGGGCTGGGCAATGTTTGCTCTCAGCCCTCCTCTATGAACAGATGGGTTGCCTTGGCCAAAAGAACGCAGTGTTTGGCTCAGATGTTCTGGGATGCAACAGCTTACAGATGGCACCGTCCCCTCCTCTTCCAGGACATAAATCCTCTGGGATGGAGGCCGTGCCATCTCTATGTGCTCATGTGGGAGCGTTGGTCCTTGTATGACGCAGAAGGCAGAGCTGTTGTTGTAAGCACACTATTGGCAAGCTCTAGGGATTTTTTTCTGCTCTAATATTTATGATTTTACCTACCAAAAGATCTCCTTTTATAAAATGTGAATGTTCCCACTTCTACGCCTGCCAGATATGACAACTGGGAGAGCTGGATCCTTCAAGTATGTCCTTGTTTCTAGTTATAAAACCAAATTTGGACACCAGCATACCATATTTGCTAAGGGGTTTCCGTTGGTTTTGTGGCACAGACGTGGTGGGTCCTGGTGCCTGGTGTTAGCCAGTGGTCAGTGGGGTTTTGGGCTGCAGCAGAGCCACTGCTAGCACAGTGTGGGGATGCTGGGGCTGCAGGATGAGGAGCAATCAGGATGAATGCAATTACTATTTCCCAGAATGTAAACAGCCTTACAGTTTAATGGCTCTATTTACGTTGATGGAGATCAGGAAACACACTTTGTTATTTTAGTCTGAATAAGCTCATGCAGATGGTAAGCAGAAGCAACGTGTTTGGAGTTTCTGGTGTTCTCTGACAAGCCAGGTCGCACATGAGTGTGTTAACCTTGCCTTTGAAAAGCTCTTGATTTTTATCAGCTTGTTTACCAAACTGTCACAACAAGGCATAAAACCACAGAAGACTCACATGCTGATATGAGAAATGTGCATGTTCTTGGTAGTGGAAGAGGAATAGGAGCTTTCTGCTTCTGTTAAATGCAGCAACAAGCCATTTTTTTTCTCCAAACCATGGAGTAAGCTGTCAAGCGGAGAGACAGGGCTACAGGAAGATGTTCCATGCGACAAATTGCTCCCTGCTCCCACCACCTCCAGCCTCCACAGATGTGCGGAGTGGGATCTGTCAAGTTGTTAAAAAAACCCCATTTGTATTCTATCATTTATGGACACCAGTGAGTCCCCTCTTCCTCCCGGGCAGAGGCTTCTCGGGTCAGCTCCCCACAAGCTGGTGCTGCAACTGCGAGAGCCGAACAAGTTAAGCTGTGCTCGCCGTTCCAAGTGGGAGCGAAGAGCCATTGCAAAATGTTTTTTCCCCCGTTGGCTCTGCGTGTTGTTTTAAAATTAAATTGGTTCTGGTTAGCAAACAAGAACAGGACAGCAAAATTAAATTTTCTGAGGAATGTTGTGAATCCTGTGTGAAAAATAAACCCCAAAATATTTTTTCCCTCCTGCACTCTTTGGCTTTCCTTTGTCGCCTCTTTGCCTGCCATGCCTCTCTCTCTGCTCCCTCCACAGATGTGTTGGTGGGTGGCAAGGCTGGTGTCCTTATGCTGAGGTGCTGTGGAGAGCAGGAGTGGGAGTTAATAGGAGCTGGGATGTCATGGTTTGGCTATGAAAATTTATTTCTTTTCCTTTTCTATTTATTGTCTCACATCTTCCTTCCTTGCTCTTTTGTTCTTGCTGGGCTCCCAGACCATGCTCAGCCTGAGGGACATTGTCGCTCCCTCTGTGGCAGATCAATGCTGTGTGGGTCTGGAGAGTACCTCGGACATGCAGAGGACACAATATGCATTTCAGAGGCAGAATTGGACCTATAAAGTATAACTCAGCCCCACGCAGATGACTACTGCTGGCCATCTGCAACACTTCAGTCTCACTGGAGTTCAGCACAGGCTGCACTGGAGGAGCTACACCCACATAGGGCTCTGTGATGGACAACACAGATTTTTCCCTGTCTGCTTCCATCTTCCTTATTTATTTATTTGTGTGCAGATGGAAAATCTTTGACACAAATTGGCACTCCTCAGATTCTGTTTCTTTGGAAAGCTTCTGCAGCTCTTAAAAGCTTCTCCTCCATTTGGTCAGCCCTGCAGGCATTTGCTGTGCACTTCATAAGTCATTTCTCTAGTCATTGCCTCAGTATTGTGTCAAGTCTTCTTGGATCTTTATTTATAATTTAGCGTGAGTCTGTTCTGAGGGTTCAGCAGACTCTCATTGTTTTATGTGAACCAGGACATCTTGCTTTCAGACCTTTAGGTGGCACAGCAGGTTACTCAGAGTTGAGTTTTGCCATACTTGTGATGCATGTGATGTGCTGGGGCTATCATTCTATCCTGGCTTTTACTATTGCTTTTATTTGGGAAGTAAGGCTCCTGAAGTGTCCTTGCTGCCCTGTGCCATCAATTCCTGAAGGCCAACCATGGTGTAGTTTTCCCTTGTGTGCTCTTCTCCCGGTATCTCCTCTTGGCCATTGCTGGAGAAGGGAGGCTCAAACAGTCCTCCTTCATGATGTGGAGCAATCACATGGACTCACCTGGCTGACAAAGACATAGAGTGTCAGATAACAGGTCTAAGAGAAGATTAAACGTCTTGGGAGGCAGTATGACTCTGCCGAAACTTTGCTTTCAGGTGGCATGCGAGGATGGGTGCCTTGTCCCTGTGAGCAGTGTTTCCTGGAGAAGGGCTGTGTGTTGGACTTCTTGCCTGGAACAGGTCTGGCGTGGGCAGCCAGGGAGCACTCCTCCCTCACCATCAGACCATTAGAATAAATAAAACAGCTCCGCTTATGCTGGATGAAATCAAGTCTTCTGGATCACGGCCTAAACACGGTCAACAGCTCCTCTGGGCCCTTGAGCTGCCAATAGCTTGCACCTCCTAGTGAGTCTGTCCTTGGGAAGAAGCCATTAGAGGCTAAGGAAACTTTGCAGATCTTCATCCTTTGAGAAGCGATAGGACGTGTAGCACCTCTTATGTCAGGAAATGGAATACACTGGAAACACAGTGGTTAAAACCCAGCACTCATGCAATGTCCCAGCCAATGCCTTCCTGGAGCATGGTTATCAACAGCATTTCCAAAACTACTCCAGGGCACTGTGGAGGCTGGGTTGCCCTTCTCCTCTGTCCTCATGGTGTTTAGATTGTATTTGAATGAAGAACCATCAGAAAGCTAATGAGGTTTTCCAGATCCTCTGATAGTTGTGGGTTTATGTTGTGTTTGCCATCCCAGGACTTGTCAGCACTGGAGTACCAGTAAAATTCACCAGAAAGAAATCATAATTAACTAGGGCCTGATGGACCAGGTTGATAAACTTCTCCCTGCTGCTGCCACCTCTTCTGACACAAGTTCTGCGTGTGTGACTTTCTTGATTGGATGGCCAAAAGTGGTCTAGAAAGATATAATCTGTTTCTAAACACATGTGCATAAAATATTTCACATTCCTCCCTTAATCACTAGAGATATCTGCTTCTTCATAGCCATCAGTCTTGGTGATCAAAGCTGTTGTGTTGCACAGCAGCACATCACCACAAGGTCTGGTCAGTGCTGCTGGGAAGAGTCTGAGGCTGCCCGAATTTGCTGCTTTCATCCTGGGCATCCTCTGTCTCTCTGTTTTCTCTCCAGGAGGTGATCCTAGTGGCTGACTTGTCCTCCTGGTGTCCAGATGCTTGCCCTCTTTGTCCCTCTGGTGCTGACATAGCACAAGATCACGTGGAACCCTTGGTCTGTGGTTGCAAACGTGGTTTGAGTTTTTATAATTTTATCCTATCACTTCTCTTTAAATGGGAATTCCTTATGCTAAAGTTCCAGACTGAGGGTTTGAAGAGATGACCTGAAATTTGAGTGAGAATCTGTTGAGTCATTTCTGAGTACTGTGAGCATAAGTACATTTCTCAGTTCAGAACATGTAACATTTGTCAGCTGTACAATAATGGACAACAAACCACATTTTTCAGGATGAGGCTTCCAACATCCACAGCCTCAGCAGTAAATGGAGCAAGGTCATTGCTAATCTGGAAAGTAAATGCTTTTGAAGCATTTCCTCTCAGGACAAAACTTAGTCTTTTTTTCTAGCTGCTAACACCTTCCTTCCTGCTCAGAGCAAGCCCATAACCTTCCTCAGACACAGAAAATTTCCTGTTCTCCACTGTTAGAAGCTTTCATCCCTCCTTTTGTGTCTCCCTTTAATCTTTCCCAGCATGCCATGGTGTGTCCATCTGCCTTTCACTGGGCTCACCTTTTCTTGCACTTCCCTCTCCTAATGCTGCCCATATGGTTCCCATTTACCAAAGAGGGGAGCCAGTGGGCATATCCCATAAGTAATGTGAGGTGATGAGATTTTCAGGTAGAATTATTTAATTAGAGACTGCCAAGTGGTTTGGGGGGGAATTTATTTTAATAAGTTGATTTTAATATTTTCCATGCATTTATTTCTCAGCTGAGACTATGCCATACCCAGAAATAAAACCATTTACTTAACCAGTGAGATATTCAGTTAAACCCTGAGAAATTATGCTTTTTAAGATCAACCTTTATCCCCAAGAATTGTCTCAGAAGGCTGTCTTCTCTGGCTGGGGACAGAATCCCTTTCAGAGGTTTAACAGTGGTTATTTGTTTAGCTGAGTAAGTTGAAAAATCTGACAAGTATATTGCGAAAACCTCAGATCCCTCTCCCAGAAGGCAAGCCAATGACACCATTAACTTAATCCAGCACCTCATATACTCAATTTTAATATGACTCTTTTGCTCCAGAGTTTGATGTATTTTCAGTTGAAGGATTTGTGTTTCAGTAGTAAGAAGGGAGCAGAAGGGAGGGAAGTGCTGTAGGTCACTCAGCAGTTGGGTACACATATGTATTAAAAGCCATGCAGAAGATCTGCTCATGAAAAGAGCTGACTTCTGACGTCTAAATCCATTCAGTGAGTGGCGCAGCTTTTTGCTGTGTGTTTAGCTGAGTCTCACATTCCACGAGTGAGTCGTGCTCTCGTCTGCCTCTTCTGCCTACATGGCTCCCTCTGTTTTTGACAGCCAGCTCTAGGCATGATACCATTCATGGATGATACTTTGGAGCTACTGTCCTGGCAGGCCGTGTGAGCATCCTCCCCATCACGACAGCGACCAGGAATGTGCCAACCAATGCGGAGGAGCTGTGTGGCAGCAGTGCCTGCAGGGGGATTTAACATCCATCCCATCCAAGTCCATGTACCTGCAGTGTTGAGCCACAGGGCTGTGCTGGCTTTGGGTTATTGCCCAGGAATATAAAGAGGTATGGAGCTTCAAGAGACTTCATCCAAGGCACTTTGGGTGCCTACATCTCTAGGAGTCATGCCTGTTCCTCCCTGCTCACTTTGAAAGAATGAACCTGCTCAGGTGATACCTCCATTGCACTAAACTTAGAGGAGATACTTTACCCCTTCCCCTGAAATGCTGGCAAATGGTGAGGAGAAGTTGAGGGTATTGGGGTTGCATCTGTGCCCAGGGGAGTAAAGCAATAAATATACTTCCAGTGTACCAGGAGCAAAACCACTTCAGCAAAATACAGAATTATTGTAAGAGGACATGCTGATAGTGGCAAAATTCGGGATGAAAAATGCAGAAAATGTATTTATTGAATACATATGAATCTGCTGTATTTGGCAAAACAATTTGACACAGATTTCATAGTGATTATTGAGCACTTCTGTAGTTTAGGTTTCCTAAGCGGTCTTTCATTTGTTCTGTCCCTCTCCAGGTCTGCTGCTCTTTCACACTTCAGATTAATGCAACTAACAGTCATGTCACAGTTAACTGTCCTGATGAAAACTAAAGAAAAGAGCTGTTTCTATGTCAATATGTTGCTTACTCTTTTGCACTGAGTTACCAATTGATATTTTCCTCTTTCTTCCTCTTATTTGTATGTATTTGCAGGGTATTTTCCTGCTGTTCTTTTTGCTGCTCTCTCCCCTGACCCACAGCACAGCTGTTGCCTCTCCATGTCTCACTGGTTGGGAAATGCTGTCTTAAACTCCCTTCCCCAGAGATCCTCTTGACCTGTGCCCTGAATTTGTTCAAATTTGCTTTCTTTGAAATACATTATCTTTAATCCATTTTTCTTATTCCTTCACTGCCTCAAATTGCTAGACTATTTGGTTTTGTAACCACTTGCACTCAAATTTACTTCCATTTTTGGACTATTAATCAACTTTCTGTATCAATAATATCCAAGTAATAAACATCCCCTCCCCTATTACTTTCCCTTCTCCACAGCAACTTTTCCCCATGCATTCCAGCAGCTTGGAGTGTCCGGGACCTGCCCTGCTCTGTCTTTAGCAGATAACAGGGTAATTAAAATTACCGGTTCCTACCAACTCCAGTTATTTTAGCTGCTTTAGTCAGACACTCAAAAAGATGTCCTCCATGTTCTGTTTGATATTAATGAAGTTCTGTGGGATATCTTCTGTGCTCTGTGCTCCTTTTCTTTTTTTTTTTTTTTGTCCCTGGAGACATGCAGAGTATATCTCTCACCTCTTTTTGAACCCCAAAATATTCTTCATACAAAAACACCCAATCAATCCTCCTAATTTCTTCTTCTGTTTCCTAAGCAGGTGACATCATTTCATATCAGCATTCCCCTCCAACAATCTTTCCATGAAGCATGTGTGAGGCTAATTGCTGTAATTGTTTATAAGATGCACTTTAAATGTGTTTTGTTTGTTCTCTTGGCACTTACGTGCAGACAAGGCTGCTTTGGCTCAGCAGCTGGTGAAGAGGAGAAGGGAGTCTGAGCAGACCTGTCCTCTCACAGCAAATCAATTGGTTCATGAGATTCTAAATACCCCACATAGCAGTGGTTTGTTGACAGAGTTTGGTAAGGCTTGTAGGACAGCAAAGAGCTGAAGAATTGTTTGCAAGCTGGAACATCTTGCATTACCGTGAAGATGTTGAAGACCTGCAACAAATACAGCTTAATGAAAGTGTGTTTAGAGGAGGCTTGACCTTAATCTTGAGCTATCCACAAGAAATTAAAACCTAGCAGGGCGGGGATATAGAAAGATCCAGTCACTAGAAGGCCAAAATAGGTAAGTTTGGACTCAAAGCCAGGTGCCTATTTTGACCATGGATGTTAAATAACTGCAAAATTTTACACAGGGGTAGGCTGATTTCCATACTTGCAGCAGATTTTAAGCTGACAGTGGGTACCTTTACAAAATATCTGATCTGCCCTGCTGAGGGACTGGGTTTGACTCGTGCACTCCATATGTGCATCCCAGACTGCCTGGTGCAGGACATCAGGCTAATGATGCTGGCCTTTTCCAGCCAGTCATCTGTGCCTCCAAAATCAGGTTCAGACTCCACCCTGTGTGCTTTGGTACAAGATTCCCCCAAAGATTAGCCAGAGAGAGGTCCTGCCAAACCGGGTCCCTCCAGCTGAGCTGTATCTGTGAGCCCAGAAGAGCAGGGAGAGCCAGGGCCAGTTCCTTCAAATATTTTACAAATTAAGACCCGGGTCTGGGATCTGTGGGAAGTTATTGGAGGTCTGACCCCAGCGGGTTGTGGTCCTTGCTGCAGCACTCACAGTCTGCACCAGTAATTGCCGTGTTCCTCACCCGCCAAGCTTGGTCGGCCGCTGTTGTGTTCAAACGCAGCCACACTCGGCATTGCAGACGAGCCCTCTGACATTATCTAAGTGCAGCTGGAGGCATCTACTTTAGCCTTGAAAATGCCTCTTTCTTGGCAGAGCTCTGTGTTTATTATAATGCTGTCTGTAATGTGCAAAAGTACATTTCTGTTTTAACTTCCTTCTTTATGTACTAAAGAGTGTGGTTTTAATTAAGGATTTCAGATTGAAACATTTCCGGTTTTATGTGTTGTTTTTTGGTTGGGGTTTGGGGTGGCGTTTTTTTTTTTTAAAGACAGTTTTCAGTTAAAATGTTTCAGAGTTTTGAAAAATACCAGATGCCCAGCTCAGAAAGTGTGCGAAGAGCTGTAGTCATTCCCTCTTCCTCCCAGGGAAGTCAGCTGCTCCGCTGAGTAGGAACAGCCAGGGACGGCCGGTGGCGAGAATGGGGTCAGCGGGCAGGAGAGGATGTGCCGGGACCGGGACAGGCGGTTTCAGCAGCACACCATGACTGCGGCTCCTTGCACGATAGGAAACATTGACTCAGACACACAAAATAAAGCACCTGATTTTTGTGGGTTCTGGGTTTGCTTCCCAATAGCTAGGGATTGTAAGAGGAGATGGCCAGATCCATGTTTGGCAGCAGAGCGTTTCTGCAGTAGCACCGGGCATTGAGGGACTTCAGGCGTGCCCCTGCCATCCCTGGCCACCGGCTGCAGTCCCCGCCCTTGGGGAAGGGAGGCATGTAACTTGTAAAGTAAACCGATTGTTTTGCTGCACATCAGCTGCCATAAAAGGAATAACAAAAACAAGCCGGATTTTAACTCCCCTGGTAGTAGAAAAGCTCAAAAACATCTTGTAAAGGCACCCCAAATTTTTGAAAACAGCAGGCAACGAAAATTATGTTAAAACCAGATTTCTTGAGCCAGCCCCATGATTTTTGTGAGTTTGACTCATGATTTTTGAATGTTGGGGTTTGGCAGCACTAAAGTCCTCAGTTTGAATTTGTTCGCAATGTGGTAGTTCAGCCTCCTTGCATGACTGATCAATGTCACTCTGCTCTGGAGCAGCCAGAGATCTGGAGGGTGGCAGGCAAAGGGCCTGGTACAAGGCTCTGCTCCTTCTGCGGCTCCAGGGATGCTGTGGGGTGGATCTGGCTTGCATGCCTGTGTGCGGCTCTTCTAAATCAAGCCGTGTGTCTGCCACATGACAGCAGTTTAGGCAGCAAAAAATGGAGTATGGGAGCTGCTGGCTGGGCTGAAGGAGATTGGTGAGCTAGATGCACAAATTACCTGGGCTAAGCATTTTACTGAGATTAAATGAACATGTTAAAAGCATGCTTTGTACCTGTGCATCTTTCATTCCAGTTTAGCCATGCAGCATCTATACAGGGTGTTGCTCAGCCTGTGCTGCCCAGCTCGCTTTTTGCTGGGAAGCGCTGAAAATATCCATCCTCTTGCTGCACTGTCAGTGCTTCAGGTGCTGCTAGAAAAAGTATTAATAAAGAAAACCTCTGCCTTGCAACTGTGGCAGCTTGAAAGTACAACATGGATTCGCCTTGCCTGAGGAGCGAGTGATGCATGGGGTATGTGGGTTCCTGTCATGGCTGTTGTCATCTGCCCTACAGCTGCCAGGAGGAGGTGAGTGTGGGGACAGGCATGGTACAGTACTTGCCTTCTCACTCTGCCTTGTGTTACAACATCCAGCTGAACAGTAAGCTATGGCATTATCTTGTATGTTCCTCTGTGGGTTTGGGCTGCCCAGGATTTCCTGTTCCTGGGAGGTCAGACTCAGTTGCAGGAGGTCCCTCTCCATGTGGCCAAAGAGCAGCACTGTGTAAGGACCAAGTCATCTCTCCTGGCAGCACAGAAATGGCTCATGTTTGCACCTGAAGCCACCTTTAAACTGTATAAATCACCATTCCCCCATCCATGGGTTATGTTCTGCAGCTGCCCAGGTACCCCTGCCTCAACACCCTCTGTCCCAATGGGATTCACAGCCCAATCCTCCCAGTGAGGTGGCCAGGGAGGCCTTCTGGTCATCCCATCAGCCATCCCTGTCCATCTCTAGCTGCCTGCCATGTGGGAACTCGCAGAGTGCTTGAGGAGCTGACCACTTCTTACCTATTTGGGAATGCTTTTAAATTGTTCCAGAAACTGCTGTTTGTTGATAAATCGCGGTGATTGCAGAGAAGTGTTTTAACTAAACCATGTAAAAGAAGGAATGAGCTGCAGTGCAGCACTGCCAGCTGTCATTGGGTTTAGAAACACACATCATAGATTTTGCTGCTTTTCAGACAGCTGCGCTTATAGCTGTTCTTATAGCCATATAAAAGTCATTCTGTCAGCAAATGGTCTGGCAGTGGAGCTGGGTTATGTCTGCAGCCGTGTTCCCAAGCCTGGCAGGTTTGCTCCATCCATGTGCATAGGTAAAGCCCGGGGGAAGGAGGCTCTGTGGCTGCTGGGGTAACCTGTCCCCAGAGTCAGAGCTTTGCACAGGGTAAAGAGCAAAACACTGGGATGTGCCCACCACCTGTGCAGGGCATGGTGCTGACAGGGCTTGTCTCCAGCACCCCTGGTCATTAGGAATAGGTAGTTCCCACACTGAGAATGGATTTTGGAGTGTTTTACCCCAAGTGTGCTGTTGCTGCTCAAGAGTCTGGCTAACTGCATGTTAGGTTCACAACCCACAGCCTGTTATAGCAGGCCTCACAGATCAGGCCCTGTCTGCTCTGGTCCATCCTATTTGGACTTTGGAGCTAAAGCTGAGAGTCATGGAGACTGAAATTAGACTTTTAAAATTTCCTCAAGACCAGAAAGATAGTGATATCAAATTTGAAGCTTTTCACAGGATCAATATATAGCTTTTGATAAAACTTCATCCAGGAAGGATTTCCTATGTAAAACACCAGCTTTAAATGCCTGGACAAAATAATATTTGAATAGTTTCTGCTCATTTTATTTGCATTCCTTTATCCAAAATGGAATGACTCAAGCAACCTGCTGACTTGACTCACTGCTGCACACACTGTTTCCCACCAATCCCTTGTGCAAGCGGTGTCAGTGAGATGGAATTGTCACGCAGGCTGTCACCGTCTCTTGACAGGACAAGCTGCATCCTGCAGGGGCCCCAAGGACACCCAGAAGTGCAGGCACTGCTGAGTACTGAGGATGCTGAGAAGCTGTACCCAGGTTTTCTCTGGAGCAATTTCCATGGCTCAAATCCAGTGATCTCGGGTGTCCAAGAAGATGCGGAAGAGCAGGTGTGCTCACAGTCTGATTTTCCCTTGCTCTGTTCTTCAGCTCCGCTTAAACACTCTCCTTGCTCACCTCAATTTCTCTTTGAAACTTTAGAAGATGCTGGATTCATCCCGATCCAAAAAAGGAAAATACCTTAAGTTATGCAGCAGGAGAAAATAGCTTTCTTAGCTGTAATACAATCCTGTTTCTTCCCAGACACCAGACTGGAACAGAGGGTTTGGAAATTGCCCCTCTGGCCATTATCTGAGCTTTACAGCTCTTGGAGATTGAACCCAGATCCCAGATCTCTTCTGAAGCTCCATGTCAATTTACACTTGTTCCTAGAAACCATTACTGTCCTGTGAGCTCTTTACCACGCGAGGATTGAAAACAGAGCTATTCTGCTCATTTGAGCTCTCTTTTTTTTGCATGAAGGCAGAGCTCAGGGCTCATTCCTTTTTCTCACCATCTGAGGATTAAACCCAATCCTGACTGTTATCCAACCTTGATACCATTTACACACCAAACTCAATGCCTATGGCTTTTATCTGAGCCCTTAGAGCATTTGGAAACAGGCCATGCCCCTTGTCTGGTATCAAAAGAATTATATTAATTTGGGATTCATTCCACAAAATGAGGCTGTCATCCAGACTCCTTAGCAATTGGATATTAAACCCAGACCTCGTGGTTGTCTTCCAAGTTATATGCCAGCTGGGAACTCAGCCCACAATCCATGGCGGCTGGCCAAGCTCCTTATTGGCGAGAGATTGACACCAAGCCCCCAGACTGCTATTTCTGTACGGCGGTGTTAAGGACGAAACTTTGCTCACGTGGTCAGCATAATCACCTCTGCACTGGCAGTGAAATGAAAAATCTAGTTAAAGACTTGAATGAATATTGAAGGTTGATGTTCAGCTCCTTAAAGACCAGGGATGATGACAATTCCCTTGGAAAAAGGCCCCTTGATACTCCAAAGGGAATAGCCCCAGATCCCCCATCTGTCCTCCAGCTGGATATAAAATCCAGGTTCTCATTAACACACAGTGTGCAGCATTTCTTTGCTGGCTGGCAGTATTAAAGCCAGTTCCTCCAACTTTCAGGTATTCTTCAGATGGGATTAAACTACATCCCTTTTCTATAGCACCCTTAGGCTCTGCCAAAGCACTTCTTGTCACTCAGAACAGACCTCCAACATTGCACCTTGCCTTGGAGCAATAGGAGAGCCTGGCAGGTGAAGGAGAGCAAGGGACAGTTCTGAAAACCTCAATCCTCTTTGGAGGGCATTGGGAGTCTGGCCAGGTAGAGAGATCATTTCAGGTGAAATGTGTATCTGAGGCAAGCAAATTTTTCCTTCCAGCCAGCAATTTTGCCCAGGAATTCTTCAGCATCTTTATACAGTGTGGTTTTACTGCATGGCAGAATGCTTCAGAAGACTGAATTAAAACCAAACAGCTTCCCAGCTGGGATGGTCGTCATTAGAATGCAATTTACAGCAACTGTGTGGGTTTCTTGGTAGCCTTGAAATCTCTAAAATTCTCATTAAACAGCAACTTTGAAGGAATGGCTTAGCATGCAGCTACAATAGGATAATCTTCCCATGATCCAGTGGTCAAGCTGGATGTTATAGTGCATAGAGACAGAGTGGGATGTTGCTTTGCCTCTGAACATGCAGTAATGGGGAAGGCTACTCCTTGGTGCTCTAACCATGCAGATTGTGGATAGGGAGTTTCTGATTGCCTTGTCTGAAACCCTGTCGTGACTGGGCATACAATCCATTGGAAGATTTCACGCCAGTGTTGCAGTGTTGCAGTGTTGTCCCATGGGTCTGGAGTTACTCTAATTATCTGTTGCATATCTTCTGATTCATCTTTATTTGCTAAAAAAACATCAAGTCCTTGCCACACACGTGGTTTTATGAGGATTTTCAATGTAAGAGAGGCAGAGCAAATGGGATTCAGCTGACCATGGTGCCAATTTGTTTGTAAATAATTTTTCCATGTACCCACTTGTTCTTCTGTAAGTGGGAATATCTTTCTTTTTCCATTCATTGCTCTGACCAGCCATCTTACTCATTTCTAGTCTGGACAGCCTGTACTGCCCTTTCTGCCCCCTCCCTGTAAAGTCCTCTTTGGGCTTCTCTTTGCTCTTTGCCAGGTCTTTCCCAATCCTATTGCTCTGCTATCTCCCCTGGGGTGCTGAAGGGGCAGGGAATGCTGCTGGCTTCAGTGCTGGCACCAGGAGCTGTGTGCAGGGATGCTCCAGGCTTGCCCAGAATTTATGGAGAATGCAGAGTTGAGCAATATCTGTGATTAGTTGAAATCGTTATTTCTAGAGCTACTTTTCTTTGCTTTATCCACATAAGGGTCCATCTGTTGTTCATTGGACTGCTCTCTCAGGTAACCTGTGGATTTGGGAATTGTGCTGTGTGCTGCCCACCCCATGCTCAGCTCTCGTCTCACCCTCCTTAGTGCTTGCATACTCTATACGTGCAGGAGATGGATGTGGTGAATGGTGGGGTTAGAGAGGGAACAGGCTCTTTTTTCCCATCCTTCTGGTTGCCTTCCCAGAGTTAAGAAAGCCCCTGGCACACTGTGCCATGCCGTGCCACCCCTCAGCCCACTGACTGATCCCAGCCTCCATCTCAGCATGCACATGAATTTCCACTCTTCATGCTAAATCTGCCAAAGCAAAATTCCTGAAGCAGAATAAAAAATGTGGAAGACTTTCAAAACCAGAGATTCTTGAACTGTCCCTCTTACCAAACAGCGGTCAATACTGTGCTCTTTATAAAGTCTCTAGTATAATGTTTAATTCAGTAACTACAACTGGAAAGTCTTTCCAATTATTTTAAACTGCCAGAGATATTTTAATGTGCCTCAGATTTTGTGTTGGCATGCTACAGAGTTAAGTACCATCCATCTTTCAGAGAACATTAAAATTTAGCCTTGTATAAAAAGAAGAATAATGGGAAAGAATCCCAAAGGATGTACTTGTCCCTTGAACCCCACCATCATTTGTGGTTCCACAGACACCTTCTGCATTTTGAAATTGTTTGTCTCTCTCTGTGCAGGGTATGAGATCAATACAAGCAGCTAAAAACTTTAATTTCTGTGCAGAGCTTCAGCTGAGGGCAGGACTGGGAGCAGATCTTCACTGGTGGCCATGCAGCCGTGCATTGTCAGGCTGTATTCACTCTCTAGAGGAGTTCAAGTCTCTGCAGCCAAGGATGTAAAAGGTTAAGAAGTCCCAAATATCTTCTGATTTAATTTTTGTGCCAGGGCTACATGGCCTCTATCTCTGACTAGTGACTGCTGTTTGTCCCAAACCCACCAAGGCACCCACCCCAGTGAGACCCCCCCCAGCAACACTGCTGTTGGGTGTGAGGGGACGGAGCAAGGGCTTTGCTACCTCAGGTAGCCTCACTCCAACTACATGAGCATTATAAATGGAAGAAGCTGACTCTCAGCATCCTTGCACTTTTTTTTTTTTCATTTTCTTTTCGTTATTCCTTCTTGCTGAGCTCAAGTGGCACATGAGTGCTGAGCATGTGCATCTCTGCGCCGGGCAGAGGGGGAGAAGGAGCAGGGAGAACATCTTATAAATCTAGTTCTGCTCTATTAAGATTCATTCTGGTATGACAATGGCTTTTTCTCTTGAAGTGCTTTGTGAAAGCCTTGCCTAATGATCTGTTAGCTGGGGAAAGGTTAAATTCCTGTATGATTTTCTTTGTTTGATGAAGAAAAAACAGTGCAATTATCCAGAATTCAAAGTGAGTTTTAGCCAGCTGTTAATAATACTGCGATTCTTCATGTTCTCATTATTCAAAAGTAATGTTGCCATCCCTAGTCATAGCAGTAAAATATTTATAGCATTTTCTTATGGCCTTATTTGTACATATGGAGGACTGGACATCACTCAAAGTCTTCCAAATAGGCTTCTTTTTGTGCTTTAGCCATCCATAGAATCATTTAGGTTGAAAAAGACCTCTAAGATCATTCAGTCCAACCATTATCCTAACACTGCCAACTCCATCACTAAACTGTGTCCCTAAGTGCCATACCTACACACCTTTTAAATATCTACAGGGACAGTGACTCGACCACTTCCCTGGACAGCCTGTTCCAATGCTTGATAATGCTTTCAGTGAAGAATTTTTCCTTGTATTCAATCTAATGTCCCCTGGCACAACTTAAGGCTCTTTCCTCTTGTCCTGTCCCTTGTTGCTTGGGAGAAGAAGCCAACCCCCACCTTGCTACACCCTCCTTTCAGGCAGTTGTAGAGAGTGATGAGGTCTCTCCTGAGCCTCCTTTTCTCCAGGCGAATACCCCCAGCTCCTTCATCCGCTCCTCACAAGACTCGTGCTCCAGACCCTTCAACAGCTTTCTTGTTCCTCTCTGGACACACTCCAGCACCTCAATGTCTCTCTTACAGTGTGGGGCCCAAAATTGGACACAGCACTTAAGGTGCAGCCTCACCAGTGCAAGGTACAGGGGCGTGACCACTGCCCTGGTCCTGCTGGCTGCACTGTTGGTGATACAAGCCAGGATGCCATCAGCCTCCTTGTCCACTTGAGCACACTGCTGTCATACACTGTGTGACGGCATTCTTGTTGTCTAACTGCAGCTGTCTGCAGTGAAGATGTCCAGTTTTAAGGCAATCATCTCAGAGGTGAGAGACATGCCCTTTAACCACTCATGGTTGGGTAGCTTGTGCAAACTGATCATCAAGGCTCTGCCAGGGTCACTGGACTGGTGCTTCCAAGTTTACACTATTCCAAGACAGTTGCCAAGAATGAAGGAGGAAAGTGGATTTGGTACATGATACTCCTGATATCAAGAGTGGCCATTTTAACAATCTAGTTTGACACAGAGATAGGTTTATTAGTACTTTTCTGCTCTTTGTAGCTTGATTGCAGGATGTAGGTCAGTCTTTCCTGGGAGGCCACTGGAAACGTGCAGGACCGAACCCCAGACATCTGTGTGTTTCTCCTAGCTCACTCCCCTGATTGCTGAGGTTTCCAGCTTGGAAAGTCATGGCAGAACATGAAATACACGTGGCATCTCTGCATCCAGGCGCACAGAAACAAAATAAGTATCATGGGGAAAATATAATTTCACCGTGGCAGGCCCTGCATTGGGATAAACAGACGTCTTGTTTCCTCTCATGGATGCATGGAAAATCAATTCCCAGTCTTCTGCAGTGGCTCCTAAACATGAACCAAATCCCCTTTAGTAGTACAATTGTTTTGTGCCAGTGAAAAGGTTTCATTTCTAGCAGGGGAACTGCAGGTAACACCTTTTTTGCTATCCTGATTTGTCATTTGGGTGTCTATCTTCTCCACTTTATAGGAGTCTCAATGCAGCTTTTTGCCTGGGGTCTGAAGTAAATTAGTAATAAGTAACTGTATCTGTCTGTAATTCACTAACATCCAGAAAAACAGCTAATGTGCCTGAACCAGTGGGATGAATACATTAGATTAATCTAATTCAGCTACTTTTCACTCAAACAACCAGTAGCGTTTCGAAAAAGGTTGTGAAAGGGATTAAGAATTTCTCTTCCACATTTTTGCATTCTTCTTCTTTCCATAATTTTGCTGTGTTGCATTAAATGTTAGCTATTCAGTTAGCTTATTTCCTGGACCCTCATTAAAACTTTACTTTTAAAATAAGTTTACTCTTCTCAGACCTCAGACTTTCAGTGATGAGGAAAGGCAAAAGAATAAACAGACATACAGGAGTGAGCAGCTCCCACTTGTCACTGTTTCACTTGCACCTCAGGTGGGCAGCATGGCTACAGGAAATCTTGGAGCATCACTCCTGGGCTTAGAGCAATTCCCTGAGTGTGTGGTGGCCTTCCCTCCATCCCCTTCATCTCCCTTGGCAAAGGTGGTGCATGCTATCACCTGGGTGCCATGGCAAGTCTGATGTATCCTCTGCTTTTTTATGCCCCACTTTTTTTGGAAATGTGCAAATAGACCCAGAGCAGGCTGCCTAGACTCTTCACTGTAACAACAAATTACTGAAGGCTCACCTAGGTGTGCGTATTTCTCACTGCAGTTCAGTCTAGACCAGGGTTACCTTAGTTTCTGGAGAGAATATCGTGTGCAATTCTTTGTGTACAAAGCCTCAGACCCATCACGGTATAAGACCTAAATGGCTGCTTTGCTGCCTGCAAGCCCTGCTCTCCTGTCAGTAGATTGCTTCAGTGTGATTTGTTCTTGGCGCTTTCCTGTGGCTGTTGATCATCTCCTTATATTTTTAAGTGCTGACAAGCAACTTGGTTATTTGTCCAAGTGTTTTTCTGGGACCTGAAGCCAGTCTGCCTACTCTGTAATTCCCAAGTGCCTCCTTCCCCTCTTCTGAAAGTGGAGCCTACAGTCTGCGCTCCCTGGCCCCCTGGAACCTCCCTATCCCTGGTGGCTCTTCACAGTTAAGTGGTTGCATCTCCAAGGCTGCTTCAGGAAGCTTGCTGAGTGTCCTGGGATGCAGTTCAACAGGCAGGGATGATTGAAAACAACACAGTTATCTAATTGCTCTTTAACCAAATCTCCTCTAGCTGTCACGTGAGCTTGTATCCTGCTAACACTGACATTAGCTTCATCAGCAATTTGATTGCTGTTGAGTTTTTAGGGAAGCTTTCAGAAAAAAAAAAAAGGCATTGAGTGTTTTGCCTCTCTAGCCTGTGCTCATGGCACACCTCCCTAAACAGTGGGTCAGGTCTTTCTTTTGTTTCTCCTGTTGCTGCTGGCTGGCACCCCCACTGCTCATCGAGGCCATCGTACAGGGAGATGCCTTCCAGGGAGTTTTGGGGCCAGCAGGTAGGACACAGATTCCACAAACCCCCAGCACCCTGGGAGGGCCACGCTGGCAGCAGGGTGTGGCCAGACTGTCACTAGGCAGGCTACCCCTCTCTCCCCAGGCTCGGGGGGTGACACAAAACTCCACTCTTTGTGTGCAGGACAGATGTTAGCCAGGTGCACAGTGCGTGGAGGCTCTACTTGATCATTGCTGGGGCTGGGTTACTGCAGTGGGGCTGTAGAGCAGAGACCAGGCTGTTGTTGGGTGAAGGAGAGGTGGCAGCTCTAGGATGGTGACCTCCTCAATTGCTCCCCAGGCACTGCAGGGATCTGCTCTGAAAGAGATGCAAGGCAGAATAAGCACAGGAAAGGACAAACTTTCCTTGCCAAGAGCAGATGAAAAGCGATGTTATAAAGTCACTTGTCTCTGGTAACATGGCCTCAGCTCTGACACAGAGGTGGAGGGCATCCAAGTTTCATGCTGGAAGGAGATGAACCCACACCTGGAATTCTATCTGGGTTTCAAAGGTCAGGTGCCTTTCTGTGGTTACAGATGTCGTGGGGATGGCATTTGACCCTGGCTCATCCTACATAGAAGGCAAGGTATGATGGACAGCAGGATCATTTGAACCCCCCTGGAACTAGCTTTCCTTTGAATTACAAACTGTTTTTTGTTTCTTCCCAGCCAGGTCTCTAGACAAACTCTATAACTTTGCTGACTGCTCTGGCCTTCACCTGATCTTTGCACTGAATGCTTTGCGCCGAAATCCCAACAACTCCTGGAACAGCTCCAATGCCCTCAGCCTGCTGAAGTACAGTGCCAGCAAGAAGTACAACATCTCCTGGGAGCTGGGCAACGGTGAGTGTGGGAACGGAGAGCTACGGGAAAGGAGCTTGCTGTAGCAGAAAGATACTCAGTTTTGGAAGAGGATACTTGTAGCTCCCAGGATGCTTTGCCAGTGTATTTTCAGAGGGATTTAAAAGCCCCTGCTGTAAGGCAGCATCACCTCTAAGACTTGGTGTGAATTAGTCTCTTAGCTGGACACTTCTCTCAGTTGGTATTAAGCACATGAAATGTTTCTGCCCCGGCTGCTGGGCTTAGCTGGTCCTGGGGGGCCAGGTCAGCTACTGTAGGGACTTGTATGGTGACTACAGTGCCAGGGGACATGGGCAACCCTACGGAGACAGGAGTATGACACCAAGGTGCAGGTCCTTCACCCAGCACACAGCTAAAGGGGCACAGGAGAGCAGGCAGAGGCTGTCATCCACTCCTCAAAGGTTCCTTCTGTTGTTCTGCAGAGCTGCTTGTGTCCCCTGCAGAGCTCAAGCTGTCTGACAGGGTGAGCTGTGTGTCTCTGTGGAAGTGCAGAGGAGGAAACAGAGCTGACAAGCTTTGCTTGTCTATTTTTATTTTCTCAGAGCCCAATAACTATCGGACATTGATCGGCCGCTCAGTGAATGGCAGCCAGCTGGGAAAGGACTACACTCAACTGAGAAGCCTGCTGCAGCTTATCCGCACTTATTCCAGAGCACACCTCTATGGGCCAAACATTGGAAGGCCCAGAAAGAATGTAATTGCTTTCCTGGAAGGGTAAGTGATGTTGTTTCGATGAAAAAGAGCTCAGAAACCCCTCCTGAGACCAATGGCCTTTGCAGCAGGAAGGCTTGCTCTTTGGCTCCCCAATGGGCAACAGCCTCCAGGATAGTGAGGCTCTGTGTGGCTGCACCATCACAGTACCAGAGGCTTTGGGACATGGTCGTCTGTACTGCTAAAGTTCTGCAGAGGTCACTGATGGGATTTTGGGATGGACTGATTAACAGTCTCCCAAGAATTTTCAGTATTTCCCAATTATAGGCAGACTGAGATGTCCACCTTGTTGGGATGTTAAGACAATGCATGCCCATGGGCTGCAGGGTCAGGATGTGGGTCCTAGCACCACTTACCAGTGTGGATGTTATTATCTCTGAGTCCTCCTGGACAAATTGCTTTGCTCTTCCCATTTGGTGACTTCTTCTCCCTGTACTTTCTCCATCTGTGCAGAGGAAGAACCTGTAGCAACTTTCTTCACTGGCCAAGCTTTCTTCTCCCTCCTAGGGGAATTGGCATGTCTCTAGGTTGGGAAGGCCAGAGGTGGAGAAGGAATGGTGACAGAGAGGGATGCAGACACCTGGAGGTGACACTGGACAGCTACAGGAATCAGGGAGGTGTGGGAGCCTGCTGGAAGCAGGAGTTGGGACTGTGCGGCTCGAAGATCATGCAGCAGAAGGGAAATTCCCTGCAGGACTGTAAACAGAAACTCCAGTGCCGAAGGCTGTGCAGGGGGAGGTGTGGAAGGAACTCTGCTGGGAGCAAAGCTGGGTCTAGCATTCATTAACATCTGCGGGAATGATCTGGCAGAAACAATAAACAGCACACTGATGCAGTCCCCAGCGAGGCAGGGAGGGAGCCAGGGCCAGATTCTCAGCTCCGCTGCAGCAGCACAAAGAGACCATAAAGCTGGTTCAACCAGCTGTGACGCCAGCGTCCCTCCCACTGAGGAGAGTGGGGGAACGGCCCCTGAGCCCACACCACGGCTGCCGCGGGTGCCATATGAGAACATCGCCGGACGGAGCCCCGCGTTTGGTACCGTGCGTGAGAGCGGCACAGGGGGAGTTACAAAATGTTGTAGTAGCCTTGATCAGCAGGAAATCTATTAGCGCCAGGAGGAGCAGACTGAGTAAGGAAAACAATGGGGATGAGAGCCAAGAAGCTATTAGAGAAAGGGAAGTCCTACTGCTGTGTTTGCCCTTCGTGCGCCGCAGTCCAGTCCCAGGGAAGAAGGGTCAGAAGAGCCAAGTCGCACGGCCAGGGTGGTCCAGCAGCTAAATATTGCTGGGCTGTGTTTTGACTGACAGCAACCCTGGGAGCAAGGCTGTAGTGTACACTCTGGTGGAGATAATGGCAGACACCCCATCTCGAATGAAAGGGAAGGTATGTAAGAGCTACAGCTCTGGTGAAGGGATAGTGGGGGCTCTCCATAAACCCCCCAGCTGGTGTGGAAAAGCTGGGATGAGCATGCCTGCTCTCCAAGCTATATGTTCTTTTCTCTGCTGCCATCCCTGCCTTTCAGGTTGATTCTGTTCCATGGGTGGTCAAAGAGTTTTTTTGCTCCCATGGAGAAATCTTGTGTCCTGCACTCCAAATCCTGGTGCCTGCAGCTCACGGCAAGCGGCACGTGCCTGCATGGCCTTACAGCCCATGGGGTCCTGTGGGAAAAGAGCTGCTTGTCTTTTCACATAAAGACCGCATTATTAACAGGCAGGGCGTAAAGAGGAGGGACAAGTCTGATTACACAAAGACAAAGGGCTAAATGCTCATTTGCAGGATTTGGACATGGAGTCACAAAAGGATAAACAAATAAACCCTAATGCCTAAACTCTTTGACAGTGTGAGCTTTATTCCCAGTAGCTCCCTGAGGTCTCTTCAATACATGGGTTAGTGCTACCGAGAGCTCTGTGTTTTGTAGCAGCATCCAGAACTGGTCAGCGGGATGTGTCTCGGCATGTGCCTGGTGCTGTCACAGCCAGGACATGTCTCTCAGGGTCCTGAATGAGCCACACACAGTCAGCAAGCAGGAGAGAGGAGAGGGAGTTAAGGAACGTTTCTTCATAGGCAAATCTGCTGTCTGCCTTGCTAAGACCACCATGAGTGGTCCACATAGTGTTCACAGCAGGATGAAGGCTCCTGAGTGAAGTGTGTGCAGCTCATAGTCCTGATGATGTGGAATCTGCAGTTTTTCTCTTTTTTTTAAAAAAAAAGTGATGAACAGCAGAAGTCAACCGTGTAGGAGGAGATATGTCAAGTGGAAGATTATGCATCAAGAGTTTACTAAGGCTGACGGGGTGAGGTGACACCCCTGATGAGAAGATGGGATGGGTCAATTAGTCTGCCAGGCAAGCATTGCCTTCTTACACAAAGTGAGGAAGTGAGTTTTGGTAGGGGAAGTAACGGAAATGAGCTGAAATGGGAGAGAAGACCTCAGAGAAGCCCAGGGAGTGTTCTCCAACAGTAGAAGCTGGCATTAGATGTTCTCCAGGGAAAGCCTCTGGAAATACCTGAGGTGCCAAAACACTCCGAGAAAAGTCTCACTTGAAGTATTAACTAGAATTACATTTTCCTGTTCCATGCTCTGTGTTCCAAACATTGTAGTCTATTTTTAGTTGTTATCTCAAGCAACCAAGCTAAACTTATTCTTTTAAATTTTGTCCTGCAATAATGGCAGTGTCAACAAGAGTTGGGCATTTGTATCTGCTGAACACCAGGCTCTGTCTCAGTGGTGGAGATGGATACCTCCAGGGCTCTTCTGACTAAATTCTCATGCCTGTCCTCCAGGACAGGGCGGGATTGAACCCCTCCTGTGGTGCCACCTTTCTCTGGGGTCTGCTACAGCAGTGGGCAGTTTGGGTACCCAAAGGGTTGCGGCATATAGGAGGGTGTGCATGCTGTCCACTGCAGGGGCTGTCCTTAGGCAGGTGACACTAAGCTGTGCTGGGTGACAGCTATGCTCTTCCCAATGGTGAAGGTGGCATGTAGTGAGGGGAGAAGAGCCTGAAGCACAGAAGTTTGGGCTTTGCACGCCCTTCAGTGCTGAGTTGTTGCCCTTGAGCTCCTCCATCACCCTGCATGGAGCAGTGACTCAGAGCAGCCACAGCCATCGCTGTCTCTCTGGGCTGGCAGGTCCTGGAGCCTGGAGCCGGAGCGCTACTGTTGGTGTAAGGACAGGTCCTGCAGTGGAGCGCTGCTCCCATGGCTGGGCCTGCTGTTCAGGAGGCTAGAAATGGTGTCCTGTGGATGCACAGGTGCAAGAGGGAATTTCTCCAGACACACCAACGGTTGAGTTTGATGAGGTGTTAATTAGGCCATTCATGCAGCCTGAGCTATTGCAGAGCAGACCATGTTAGCTACCTACTGTGTCTGCGGGTACAGGAATCCCAGAACTGCTCAGAATTTGCTCGTGGAAAAAATTATGGGATTCTAAGGAATTAACATAGATTTTAACAGCAGATCAGGAATCAGACACAAAGGTTAATGCATGGCTGGATAGCCCATTCAGTGCTGGAAGAGAAGAAACACAAGGGAAAAATATCAGGAAGGAGAGATGCTAAAACGTGTTAAAGCTCAGAACATGTGGTACAAAACTTGGGCTGGCATATCTGGGTGGATTTGGCTCTGGGGTCTCATGATCCATTGTTCCTCAGCTGGTGTAGCCCAGTTTTTGCCACTGGACTCTCTCAAGCTTTAGTGTGTTACCTCCACCATGGCAGGAGCTGCCTGCCAGCTGTGGATATGCCAGGATGGGGAGGGGGCATGTCTTTGTGGGCAGCTAAGTAGGGGTCAGGTTAATACCTGACTCAGTCCTTAGCCCTGCTACTTGCATCCTCAAATCAGCCCCAAGCCAAGATTTCTAACACTTACCTGGTAGAGAGGATTGTTAGCTTACAGCTCATGAAATGGCACCTGGGTTCCACCAAAGCAAAATCAAGGTGCTAAAAATGGGAGAGACTTTGGTAGTCTCTTGATGATAACTGCTCTTACCTTATGTCTCTGCCATCATGAGGATGAAGAGGGCCGTGTCTGTCTGTGCAGGTCAACACGCCTCAGTCAGTTCAGGCCTTAGTTTTTATCCAAATAGCGGCCAAAGACAGTGTAGGGACAGAACTTATTTGTTTAAATTCAAGTAAGAAGGAGAAATAAGTAGCTGGAGTAGGTGGTATCTGGCAAAGGGAAGGACTCTGGATGAATTTTAGGAATGAATGTAGGCATTTTTCCTGTACTCTTGCTGACAAGGACTTCAGCCATATTCAACACAGGGGACTTGTAAACACTGCATTTTTAGAAGCTGTTTTGGCTGTTTGACTTTCTTAAAAATAAAGCATATCCTTGCTGTATTGTATTACACAAGTTACCACAAGGCTGGTGGCACAGACTGTACCAGGACACTCAACAGATCCAGAGCAAGAATTTGGTGCAAAAATTCAAGCCACAAGACAAGGAACTTTAAATTAATGATACAAAGGGAGAAGGAGGTCACTGCAGCATGAACTCAAGCTCTGGTAGCATTGAACTTATGAGTGACTCAATTCATAAATACATTGAAATGAGGTGTGAAGGATGTGATGACTCATTTTGCAGTTATATAGCAGGGTCAAGGAGCTGAGATATAAGCAAAAGATTTAGCTACTGCTCTTGTAGGAGGAAAGAGTTAATATAGTTGTTGCTTCTGAAACTTAATTTGATTTCTGGAATGCCAGAATCACAATCACCTCTATAAGAAGAACAAAATGGGTAAGAAAAGACATAGATGAGATTATGGTGCTGTATAAGTATACATTGTACCTTCATTCTGATTACTATCTACAATCTTAGTCATTTCATCTCAGAAAAGATGTAATAGAAGCAGGAAGTTACAGGGAGAGGAGCTGAGGATGTGCAATAATATGTGATTTCTTCACATGAGAAGAGATTAAACAGGCCATGCCTCTCCAGCTTAGAAGAAAGATAGCTCAGAGGGAATGTTACCAAGGCCCAAGAGCCCATGAACATGGTGGTTTGTCCATGGTGCAGAAAGAAGTTTGGAAGGAAGCTTTGGAAAGAAGGAGGAAGGTTATTCACATGGCATGCAATGGCATTGTGTAAGTAATTGTCACAGGGTGTTGTGGAGGCTAGAGGTAGGTGAGTCCCTATCTCCTAACTCCTTGAGTTCCCCCCAAGGGCATAAAGCCCTCTTTGTTGGAAGGCTTGTGCAGTCCTACCACAGATCAGGCAGGTTGAAGAAAGGTAATGCTGAGCAGATGGAGAATACAATATATTATCAGTTTTATACCTAGTTCACACCAGAGTCTGCTCTCCAAAACAAAATTCCTGTCTGAAATGTGGCACTTCAGGAAAAGGTCTTTGCAGCATGTGGCATTAGTGGGGTCTAGTACCTGTTTCTGCTGCTGCAGGTATTCATTTGTGCTGCTGGAACCTGAAGAAGTCAGTAAGTGAAGCCTGTGCTTTAGTGCCCCTCACCAGCCAACTGAGACACAAGATGAAGTTATTTCTACCCATCACTGTTGGCTCAAAGGGCAGAGATCTGCCACCCTGCACTAGGGATCCATCAGGGCACCACCACAACCACAGGCAGGCCAGTCTTGTTCCTACATTTGGGGCTTGGACAGGGCAGGGACTCTGTTTAGTAGCTCTCCAGGGAGTAGCAGATGAAGTAACCCATGTTTGTGAAGTCCAGCACTCAGGAGCCAGTCGGATGCTAAACCACCTGGGTGCCTCTGCAATAACAACTTGTCTCCTTGTGCAGCTGCATTCTTTGTTACAGCATCACCTTTTTTTTTTTTTTAAATTTAAAGGATGACAATCTCTAATTACCTGCATGGGAAAGAGATTTCCAAATGTGGATGCCTCTTTAATGTATCAGGAATCAGCCTAGGATGTTCCAGTGGCTGGAAGCTGAATCCAGACACATTTAGATGAAAAATTACATACTTGGAGGCTAATTAACCATGGGAGCAATTTACTTAAGGTTGCAGTAGGTGCTCCATGACTGGCAAGTATTGAATCAGGACAGGAGATGTATTTCAGAGATCTGCCACCACTAAAGTGAAAGTTGTGGTTCTGGGAGATGTGGTTATGGGAGATGCTCTGGAAGAGGTCACAGTGTCATGGTGTCACAAGACAGGGTTTGGGTATCAGTATCTTGAGGGGTGCAGCCCTTCTGCTCCACGCTCCCACAGCTCATTCATGACCTGGGAGGTGAGTCCCACCTTGTGCTAGTATTACCATTTCTGGACAGAGCTGTGAACTGTTTGAGCACTGAGCAATGCTGAATTACATTTTTCTCAGTTCTAGCTCAATGCAAGGCCCCACAGGTAGCAATGGTGGCACGGGATGCTGGCACAGGGCCAGCTGCAAGGGTAAGAAAATGGACATATCAAGGAGTAATGGGATGGGTTGAGCTGTAAGGGAACTTGGAGATCATTCAGTACCAACCCCCCTGCCATGGGCAGGGACACCTTTCAGTGACCAGAACCCCATTCAACCTGGCCTTGAACACTTCCAGGGATGGGGCATCCACAGCTTCTTTGATCAACCTGCTCCTGTGCCTTATCACCTTTACAGTGAAGAATTTCTTGCTAGTATCTAATCTAAACCTACCCTCTATCACTTAGATGTCCTTATCAAGCTCAGTGACTTTGTCTCCTCCTCAGTATCACAAACTCCCTACCCAAGGTTCCTATTCTTCCACATGTCTCTGATGTGTTCTTGTTTTCCCACCTAGAAATTCTGTTTCAGAAGATTTTGAGGACTTTCCTTGAGGATTTTAACATGTGCCCAGGTTTATGACATGTGAAATCCAGCCAGGGGTATTACATGGGCTGGCCTTGGGGCTGCCATCCTTCTGAATAATGGGGCAATCCTACAGCATTTGCCTCTACTGCCTGCACAGCAAGGGCTGAGCTTGTCCCACTGCTCCTGGAAGGGATTTATTGCACATGCGCTGCAGGGTCAGTTGGTGCTCACAGAGAGACCCTGGTGTGTAGGAAAATGGCAGATTTACTGTGCCAGCCCAGCCCATCTGTGCAGCACATGTGCAAGGATCTGAGCTCTCCTGGAAGTGTCTGGCTCACTGTGCCTCTGCCATGCCGCGCACATGGAAATTGCGCAGCCCAGGAAATCCCAAATGAAAATGTGTCACCACCGGTCATTCTGACTGTATGGATCCTCACCGGCCTCCAAATCTGTGGATGGAGCAGCACAGGTGCTATAGGAATAAAGGGATTAGTTAAATCCCTATTCCTAAAACAAGGATATTTGGATACCTGTGCATTACTGCATCCCCACCTCCCCTAGGCTTTCATCTATTGTTCCTGCAGTACCTATTGCTGGCTGCTGAGCTTCTCTAGGTTCCCTCTGGAGAGTAGAGACCGTTGCCCAAGACATCTGCAGTGCTCCAGGAACAAATCCACCTCTAAAGGCAGGACTTGAAAAATTACCAGGAACTTCATCTTGCAAAAATCTCAACAAAAGGAAAAAGGAAGAAAACAGAAAGAAAGCAAAACATGGAAAGACATGGAAAATAAAATTTGAGCTAGATATGTATGTTTTATTATAAAATTTTAATATTAACAGAACTAAGAGATTTATTTTGCTATTATAGAGGCAGAAGAGGAACACTAAGCAAGCCACGGCTTTTCTCTCCTGTTTTTGGTCTGCACTGTGCTGTCTGAGTTATGCCTGTGCCCTAGAACAGTTTCTCAGGAACTTTTTAACAAGAGACCAAGTAGCTTCCTGGAGATGTGGGAGATGGGACATATGGATGTCCTGCTCCTGCTGCTCCAGGAGGTTATAATGAGGGTTTGCTTTGCTTTGCAGTCCCTGCTCAAAGACCACTGTAAAAGGTGTCTTCAGTGGGGTTGTAGGCCCTATGGAAATGGTGAGGAAAACCAGAGAGCTTCTTCCTCTAACCTTCGTCTGCTCATGGTTTTGGTCTGCGAGGGGAGAGTGCCAAGCTGAGCCTGAAGACGTGATTAAATTAAGTCCAGGATGGTTTATTTTCAGCCAGAATGTAAAGCATTTGAGGTTAGAAAACAAGTTCGGTTAATCTTCAAATCCAATTGCAACATATTGATCTTCAAATCCAATACAGATTGTGTTCATAATTTCAGTTTAGAGTTCATTAGTTCACGCTTGTATACTTTGTGCATTACATTTTATGCAGCAGCTGCTGTAGAGAGAATTTAAAAGCTGGGAGCTGGATTTTTTGACTATTTTGTCATATTTCTGCACACTTAGTTTTATACAACAGCAATCTCTCCTAAGCAATACTTGCAAAATCTCCCTTTCGCCAGGTGACCAGTGTGAGTTGTGGGGAGCTCATGCCTCTCCCTATGGCTGCACTAGGCTGGCCCAGCTGATATCCTCCCCTTGCTCGGCTAGGGAGGAACTGTCCCCAACCATCGCATTGCCACCGGCCTTCTAGGCCTGACCCTCAAGAGAGATGCAAAAGCATTTCAGAAAGGCTTTTACATCTCTTGCAGAGCCTGGGAACTGAGCTCACAGCACTGCTGGGCAGCAGAACTGGGGATGCATCAGTGCTACAGGTGTTTACAGCATGTTATTGTTTTTCCATCTCTAATTGTACCTCTTCCCTCTCTGTCTGCAGGGATTTATTATTGCTGCCTTTGCCAGCATCCTCTTATGCTCCACAGGGTCCAGCTGCCCTTTTGTCCCAGTCTATAATTGACCATCGTCATTAATTTAAAGTCAGAATGATAATTTCCGAGCTATATTTAGCCTGAAGCTTGCTGCTCTTGTTTCAGACCTGATTAGAGGTTCATGTGCCGGAAAGCTGCTGTTCATCCCTGCCATGACAAATAGTCTGATGGTCTCTCTTCACAAACCTTTCCCTTCCCTACCCTCAGTCACAGGGTTCTCACTAGGGTCGCTGGACCCAGCACCACTCACCCCTGTGTGGAGTCGGGACAGCTGTAACATTGCTGCTGTGTTCCTGGGATCCTTGTGCATCAAAAGCAGCCCAAGAAAATACAGCATCGTTTCCTTTCTCAGCATATTCTTGAGCTCAACCAAATGTCTCCTGTCATGTGTGTGCATTATCACTTCCAAAATGCATCAGCCACACAGTACACATTGTGCTTCTGCACAGACAACGTGCCTGTCCAGTTGAAGTGTGCCTTTATGTGTTTCCTTATCTGTGCCGCTAAACATAAGAATACAAGAACTGCTTGGGAACTCATAGAAGCTGCAGTTTTCCAAGGTGCAGTTTGGTTTGCTGGGCTGGGGAACCAAGGAGAGACCCCTGCAGCTACCAGCTCCTCCTGTGGTGGTTGCATATGGTGCCCAAGATCAGGAATTGCTTTGGTTTTGGTTTTGGGACTGGCAGTGTGAGATGGTAGACCTGTGTAGCCTCAAGTCTGACTCAAAAAGGCATTTTCTTAGTCAGGTCAGAAGCCATCAGGAGAATAATACCTATATATAACTGACTTTAACCTTGCCCATGGAAGTGCTGTGGTTAGGCATAGGAATGAAATAAACCAAAAGTGCACCCAGGTCAAAATCCTATCAATTTGCTAATAGCTAAAGTCCAAAGAAAGAGTCAAAAAAGGAAAGCACTTAGCAGCATTCATCCAGCTTTTCCTCCCATCCTCCAAGGCTCAGGAGCTTCCGGAGCAGGAGGTGGCATTTTGCATCTAATAGCTTTGCTGGGGTTTATTTCCATTTTCTTCCATTTTCTAGTCCTTGCTTGAATCCAGGCAAAGAGTTCCTCAGATTAAATACACACTGGGGGCTAAGAAGTATCTCCTTTTAAGACGGACATTTAAAACATGTTCTTTAATTGCTATTGAGAGTTGTTAAAGTCACAGAACTTAGTACAAACCTCAAGATCTTGTTCCTGAAATGCTGTCGTGCTCTGAAAACTCTCCCTACCTGCTCCAAAATGATGCCCAGAGCTCTGCTGCCTGTTGGATTTCACTTCATTGTTCTCAGCTGTGCTTGCTACAAGCACTGGGATTAAGTAGAATTTATTCCTTCTATTTAAGGACACAAAAGCTTCATTAGAAAGTATTTGTGGGTATAGGGGCCACCATCACCCATGATGCAGGATGAACATTGGCTGTTTTAGGATTTCCCCTGTGACAACACTGGGCTTATCTGGTTTCTTCCTCTGTTTCCCATAGGTTCATGAAAGCGGCCGGCGGCACAGTGGATGCTGTTACCTGGCAACAGTAGGTATTCACCATTCCTTCTATTTTCCAACACTCAGTGCAATGATCACAGATGCTGAGAACACAGCTGATGCACTCTCTGGGTGTCAAAGGGGCAGATGTGCTACAGCCACCTCCTCTGTCCTGCTGCATTTAAACAGGTGAAGGAGGCTCTGCCCTTCTTTCTTGAGCCTCTCAAGCAATTACAGGAGTGGATGTAATAACCTTTACCTCTGCAGCTGAGACACAGGATAAAAATTCCACTGCCTGCATGCCTGGCCTGCCAGATTGCTGGAAACAGAACCCTGCACTGGACTGCTGAATCTCCAGAGGCAGCTGGGAGGACAGGCAACTCTGGGGGTGGCCCAGGTAGGGACAACAGGGAGGCAAAAGCCACTTGTGACAGATGTATGGGACTGTCTGAAAGCCCTTTTCCTTTCACCCCAATCACCGTCTCCTCATGCCCACTGGTCTGAATCTAAACTGGTTTATCCAGACAAGGGAGAGGCAGCTTAGTCCAATGGTAAACACGTAATGCCCCAGCCCCAGCTCTGCTTTGTAAGGGCACTGCTGTGTCCTACATGCAGGTGGAGCACCAGGAGCAGATATCAGTTGAAAGGGGATGAACATCCAAGATCCTGGCCCAGCTGAGGTTGAGAGAGATGCTGTTACCTGTTTTTCTTCCTGTTTCCTACAAACGCTGCATTTCAGAAGAGCAAAGGAAGCTCTGAGCTCTAGCACTCAGTGCAACAAGCACCATGTGGAGGGAGAGGTTTTCTTATTTGAGGGAAAATCCATAAACATCTTTTTCCTCCTCTTATTTCCACCTGCCCCAGTTTGCATGCTGTGACCAGAGGTAGGCTCCCCAGCAGGCTGTGGCTCTCTGCAGCGGGAGAGCAAATGCCAGTGCAAAGGTGAGGCACCCTACAAGCACAGCAGTGACCAACAAAACTGATAGCAAGGGGTTTGCGGGGCAGGCAGGATTGCCTCCTGCCACAGAAAGGACACATGTCAGAGATAAGCATTCACTGGAGGAAAAAAACTATCGTGAGACCACTCTGTTCTCAGAAAAAGTGGATTTGCTGTCATGCTGGGTTAAACTTCCCATGCAGGACACTGGCCTGAGCATGAGAGCCAGGGTCTCAGGTCCAGGGTGTGCTTGTGTGTGCTGCCCACAGGTCTTGCTCCCAAGCTGATTCTTCACAATGACCCTTGATGGGGTGCTCAGGCTGCTTTGCTGAAGTGCAGTAGGGGGCTTGTAAAGTCCATCACTTGTAAAGGCCATTTGGAGATCTGCTCTTAAGCAGAGCTTGGTGGCGTTTAATATACGAGGTTTTCTTGCAAGGTCTCTGTGTCAGTGTGTTAAGCTGGGAGGCATCTGCAGAAGCAACTGTTGGCATCTCAGAGGGGTTTATAGCACCAGGCATGGCCAGCAACCTGTAAGTCCCACTCCTGGAGCTGGCAGTGTGCTTGCTTGGGTTTTTAGCTCCTGGAGCTTCCCTTCCAGGCAGCAGCAGCTTGCTGCAATGGGGACAGTGGGGTAGCAGAGCAATTGGAGCAGGCTTTGTGTTACTTACAGGCTCATGCTGTGCAATGATGATCTATGTCTCATCTGGGAGTTTGCTTCTCATGATTACACGATGTGCTGATCGCATTTACTTAGTCCAGGAATTTGCTTTCTGCAACAGGGCTTGATCCCTGGGCCAAGCGCTTGGATGAGTTGAAGGAACAAACTTCCAGGCTTCAGATGTGGAGTTTCATCTGGTGTGCAGGGAATCTGCCTGCATGGCTGCTTTGAAACCTTTTCTTATAGGATCAGCATGAAGTGCTTGTCAGCTCTGGTGCTGAAGCAGCAGCTTGTGGTTGGGAGGGCTGGTGCAGCTCCCCACAAGGGTCAGCAGAGCTGAGCTGCTCCCTGCTGACCCATTTTCACTACACTGTTCCTGCTTCTCCCCCAGCCAGGGTTTGCAGCTCTGGAGATAGCACCCATATGTGATTGTGAGGACTGGCAATGGCCACAGCTCTGAGCTGGGCTTCTGTACTGTTTATGAATAAATGTCAAAACAGTGTCTCATCCCTCTGCTCCAAACAGCAAAACAAAACAAAATAAGTTCCTTTGTATCCAAGAAGAAAATTATTAGCAGGAAACTAAACTGCTGTCTAATTTCAAGTATGAGTATTTCAGTTCCAAACCCTAACATTCTCCTGGGATATTGGTTATAAATTTGTCAAATCTGTTATGCCTTTGAAAAGTCTGTGCTCAATCCAGAAAGGGAATTGAGAAGGGAATATATTGCAAGGAGCCCTATTTTCTGTATGAAAACAGAATATATCTGAAATATATTTGATAGGAAAATGACACTGTGTGGAAATAAGCAGCTCACCAGTGAGCCTCACTCACTCAGTATGGTTTCACTTACCTACACAACGCAACTCAGCATGTGTGCCTCCCTCTTGAGAAGTAAAATGTTGCTGGAGAAGGATGTGTGAATGGCTTCAAAGTACTCAGGGAATTTCCTGAGGAGGGTGGGACAGTCGCTCCAAGAGTTTTGGCATTTCCCTGGTGATTTAGATTTTTTTGGTAGGTTATGAGTGAACACAGGCCCCCTCAGCCTTTGGATGTGGGTTTCCACTGTTCAGAATCCTCCCCAAAGCCATCTCTTTGCTCTGCACTGGTGTCCTCACACATGATGAAGATTCATTGCCCACTTAAACCTGCAGCTGTTCCATCCCTGGGCATACTCTCTGAGCCTGTACAACTGGTTTTCCATTCAAAGTCTTGCACACAGTTCCAAGTTTGTCATGTTTAATGGACAAATCCTTATGCAATGCCGCTTCTGAAACACAAATCCCTATTACTTATGGGAAAAGTAAGTGTTTGCATCTTCAAAACCAGTGGACATCTGTCCCTGTGGCTTCTTGGAGAATGCCACTTTTTCTTCCAAGACAGAAAGTCACTTGTCCTATGTGGCAAATCAGAGGTACCAGATGCACTGGCATATGCGAGATGTTGCTTAAAATGCTTTGCTTGGTTTGGGTGACATCTCTCCTGGCCCAGTCATGTTGAGTGTGCAGGGGGAGATGCTCATGAGCAGTAGCATGGGGCAGAATTCCCGAAGGTGCCAGGACAGAGATGCTCAGCATGGGCACACCCACCAGTGTATATACCAAGAGTGTGTATTTGGGCTCACATCAGCCTGCTGCAAGTGCTCAGAGTGCAGTGTCTTCACAGGCTGTGCCTGGAGGAAGAAATTGCAGGAAGGATCCCTGCCCCATCTGCACCTGTAAACAAACCTGGTCAGGGCACAGCTTTGCCCACTGGTTTGCAATCCTTTTCACTGTCTGATGGAGGGAAAAGTTCCTGGCAGTGCCATGGCCCTGGCCACCAGCACATTCCCAGGCAATGCCAGGGCAAGGCTGGGGAGTTGGCACAGGCCAGGGATGGCTCCCGGTGGTGGAACAGGCAAATGCATCTTGTCTGGGGGCAGAGAAAGGCATGGGAAGGTGCTCATGCAGAGTTGTGTCTTTGGGGCCAGAGAACAGCCCCCAGTCACTTTTCATCAATGCATTTATTATCTGACTGAAGGTGGGCAGCACCTCTCATCTGTGCCTGCAGGTCTTTGGAAGGAGCAGGTCACATCCTGCCTTTTTCTCCATGAGAAGCAGTGTGGCTGCCCCATGTCCTTCACTGCAGATGCCCTCTCCTCAGGAAGATGTTCACAGATCAGGGCCACCTGTCAGCAGAGGTGTTTCAGTTTCACAGCGGCAGTGACAGCAGGGTGTCATGCTGACTGTGGGGATCTGCCCTGCTCAGTGTCCCTGGCAGGCAGGTGCCCTAATTCCAAGCAGACTCTCCCTGTAGCAGCAGGCAACAAAGTAGATCCGGAAATTCCTGAGCTTTGGGAAGTGGGCTTTAATGTAATTAACTGCAACAGAAGAAGAGGTCAGATAATAGGGGCAAAGGTTTCTCTTTAAAATGAAGGAAAAGGTAAATGAAACCAGCTGCCCAGGAGTCAGTGCACTGCCTTTATTAAACACAGGACAATGCTAATGGTCCCATGCAGCAAATCGTGGATCTTTCCAGAAAACCATTTTAAATGCAACACAAGACCTGGAGGTGAGAGGGGTGAGACGACAGAGACATGTTTCCAGCCCCAGAATCGCCCAAGTGCTCTGGGATCTGGCGCTGTCCCTCTCTGGGAGGCACTGGGAAGCCATGTGCAAACTGGCCTTGCGGCCTGCTCAAGAACAAGGGCATTTCTGACTGGCAGCTGTGCTCAGCCCTGCCTCAGTACTGTTCTCAACTCATCTTTGTCCCATGCTACAGTTTCATCCGAGGATGGGAGCCAGAAATCAGGGTGGTACATTTCCTAACACTGGCATAAATTCTTGCCCAGCCCTTGGCTGAGTCCTTTCCCCGCACCGTGCTCTGGTTTGGCCACTTGCAGAGCGGTTCAGTCACACGTCTCTTTGCAAAGTGCACTGACCTCATCCTGGGTTTCTATAGCATAGTCAGATTATTTTTTTAGAAATGGTGTAATGTAAGTGGAAGAGGGAGAATTTGTCTCAGCTTTGTATAATAGGCATCCAAAGTATAATAGGGCTCCCCAAAGTAGATGTACATGGCCTTTCCTTCAAGTTATATATCTCATCTGGGATTTAGTTGCTAGATCCCTCTTTTTCTTGACTGGCCCTTCTCATGTTCCTGCAGACTGTCTGTTTATAGAGATAGTGGCATCACACTGGGGGACAAAATGGCCCAGCTCTGTATATAATTGTCCATATCTATTCTCTCCTGATTTATGAGAAACAGTATGGTCAGTGCTCATGGTGGGCATGATGATGTCTCCTAGGCTTCGGGGCCAATTGTGTTGCTGCACCATACCCAGAGCCCACTGAAAGATTTGCCAGCCTGTGTTGGAGACAAATAGCTTGTCCATGTGCTCTGCTTCTGCAGAGTCGTGGCTGACAGAGACCCCTGCCCATGCTGGGGAGGGTCTGTCCATTCATCTCCCTGCGGGACCAGGAGAGGAGGATGTGAATGCCATGGACCCCAGGGCTGGCTCAGGTCGGCTGCCTGGGGAAGTATTTGTCAGTGCTGGAGATCTCTGCAGCTGCTGCTGGCTTTTTTGGAGGTTGAAGAGTTGTGACTGTTTTAGGTTGTTTGTGTTTTTTTATAAGTCAAGTGCACTGAGTCATTGTAAATACCAGCAAAGCTGCAGCCTTTACTCTAAGGAATAATCCATGCCTAATGAGCTCTTCTACTGCTTTAACGGCCTGACAGTTGTTTGCATTTTGTGGATTTCCATACTGCCTATACTGACGGTTAAAGTTTCCAAAAGGAAGTGCCCTTATCTCAGTGAGATGAAGCCTACAGCTGGAAGCCATTCCTGAGTAGCCAGGTTTCAGCACAGACCTCAGTTCCTCTCTCTTCCTCACAAGCCTTGTGCAATCGGTGCCATTTCCCCCTTTTCCCAGGCTGAGGAGGATGAAAGTACTTGTTGGAAACGGAGAACTTCCCAGACAGATTTGCAAGAGACCCTTGCCCATTTTACTGAAGCTTGTAATTGTCTTCATGCTCTGCTTACACACCCAAAGCTGAAATGTTCCCCGCTTCACTCCCGCAGGAAATATGCTACCAAGATTTCTTGATATTGAAGCAGGAATACTGATACTTTATCTCTGCCCTTCATGCCTCTACCAGTCTCTGTTTTTCTGAGTTGTCAATGAAGGTGTCAAAAAAATGTGACCATGGCACATATCCCAGGGTATTTCTCCTCCCTGTAGGGTCTGGGCTGTGCTGTACACAATAGCACCTTCCCAGGCTGCCTCCACATGATCTCTGGGAGGGCAGAGATCTCTGTGTCTCTTCCTGGTCCTCTCCCCTTGGCAGTAGAGCTGCACGTCAGAGCACACCTTGTGCTTGAATGAGGTGGTTAGGAGGTGCAAGCTTGTCTTCGCTCTCCAAGGGGTTTATCCTGAGCTCTGGGACCATACTGGCCAAGAAGCTAAACCCTGAAGAAAGCCTGATGCCTTGGAGAAGTCATACATAGACTGAGGTTTATCTAACTCCATCTTTTCCCTGTGAATGCAACCTCAGCCAGTTTTCAGCCCAGGTGATGGTGTTTTTAGTCCACAGCAGTCTGAAAAAGTCGTTTCTGTTCAGTTTTTAAGTGCGGTGCTAAAATCCAAACATCTGCCATCCCCAGAGAACACTGCTTTGTAATTTTGTCTTAAAAAGTAATCTGTGTAAAACCTCACCACTGCCTGCTGCTCATAGATCTGCTCTCCTCCCAGCAGTCAGTGGTTCAATAGTGTGCAAGTGATCAGAATGATTTTGAACACTTCCTAAATTCTCCCTGGCAATTATCTCTGCCCTTAGTACCTTCCAGTCACCATGGATATACAGAAATGCTTCTTGCCTCCTTACCCAGGTCACACAAAGTTGGGGTGTGGCTGGCATGTTCCTGTGCTTCGCTGGGGACACAGCTGGGACTGCATGCCTGGGGGAGGGCTGACAGAGGAGGTTCTTCTCGTTTAATGCATTTGCAAGTTGAGCCTGTAATAGAATTCTGCTCTGGGACAGTTAGTGACTTGGAGAAGTGAGACACAAAAGTCCTCTCCAAGCACTCGTGCATGTTGCACATGTGCCAGGTGCTCTGTCTGAGGCTGAGTTAGCCCTCAGCGTCCTTTGGAGATTCTCCTGCATTCCAGCACCCAAGTGAAACAGCCACTACAACTGCTACAGCTGCTCACTGGTGCAGATGAGATGCATGTTATGGGGAAAGCAGCCCTGGAAAGGTGAATCCACCTTTCTTCAGAGCCCAGGTCTTCAGCCCATTATGCATCCCAGCACCCACAGCTGCACCGAGGTCTGCAGAGAGGGAGAAAGGTCTGTGTAACTCTGGTGAAATCTGAGTGGATGCAGATCCAGTGAGGGATGGGAGGCAGTGACTAAGCCCCACCAGCCCCAGCCAGAGCTGCTGCAGTTCCTGGGAACTTCCATGGCTCTGACATACTCTGGGGCTTGCTGTGTTGAGTGGCTGATGCACACAGCAGATTTGGGAGGACAAAGTTCATAAAGTCTCTCTTGCAAAACCTATTTATCAGAAAAAGGGCTGCCCCAGGGGTGTGCCAGTGCATGCTGCAGCAGGCATCCAAGGTCCCTGCAAGACTGGCAGGAGCTTCTGGGAGATGTGCAAGAGCTGCCATTTCTCCTTGCATGGAGCAGAGGCACCAGACCAAGACTCTTCCTCAGGAGGAGCAGGCTGGGATTACCTCTAGACACAGGGTATATGCATTCAGGACAGAATGCTTCACCTCATGTCCTGGAGCCAGGAGACAGCAGTGATACATTTCAGAGCCTTCCTCTCACACTTAGAGACAGATGATTCACATCATTATGGGCAGCACTGTAGCTGTACTTCATAAAATCCAGCACATGGAGGGCAGGAATCAGCCCCCTGTATCGGAAACACTCCCTGGCATTCGTAGGCCAGAAGGTACTTCTGTGAGAGCAGGACTTCCTCTGCTGGTAACAGCCACAACATTTCTTGACAGGGGTATTCAGCTGTGGATTTTGCGGGAAGAGTGAACCAGGACGGTGCAGGTTGTGCGAGTGCTGCAAAGCCTTTGCAGGTGGAATTTCACTCCCAGCCTTTGGAATTTTGCCCTCAGAGTTTCACCAGCAAAAGATAAGAAATTACAAAATTTCCCATGGTTCCTGAAGTGCAGGATGCTCAGTGTTCAGGGTGTGTCCACCTTACATCCTGTTTTGGAGACTGAAGCATCTGCCAGACAGGCATGGCCAGAGGGCCAGGATAGGACAGGGTGCAAGCAGGGACTCCCCCAGAGCAATGGAGGCTTCTTGGCATCAGACAGCAACAGAACAGGAGGACATGGTTTGGGGACAGAGCTACTCACAGCTGTCTGACCTTATCTTCTTATTTTCCTTCCAGTTACTACATAGATGGTCGAGTGGCCAAAGTGACAGACTTCCTGAAAACGCGCCTGTTAGACACACTCTCAGACCAGATCAGGAAAATCCAGAAGGTGAGTGAGTGGGTGAGTGAGTGCAAAGGGTCTGCAGGGGCGAGGGGGCACCACACCTGCAGTGCCTGGCTGTGGCACAGCTCATGGCCAGGGCTCAGCATCGACACTCCCAGGGGAGCTGGTGTGGGGTAGGGAGGGAGAGTGGCTGCTGGGCCTGTGCTCCCAGCCAAAATGCAGCCAGCCCTCATTCAGGGCATTGAGTGAAACACCAGGCAGCACAAAGCCTGGCCCCAGGGTGGGATGTGCAGCAGGTTTTGAGGGAAGTGGCCACAGGCTGCAGCACAGCACAGGGTGTGCAGGCGTGCTGGGTCACAGGCTGGATGCACGGGGCTGGAGCATATGCCATGCAAAGCCCTGCTAAGGCAGCTGACTGGCTTGAGTCTCCCATCTGTCTGTTCTTGAAGGGAGCAGCATGTAATGAGGGTGAAACTGAACTTGCTCCCCAGAACAAGGAGAGGAGTGAATAGCGAAGTGGTACCAAGCCTTCCTGAGCACAGCGAGTGCCATGTCTGCTCAGGAGGGGGCTCCTACTGCCATATCTTGCCCCACTTGCTCACAGTGCCTGGAAATGTTGCTTGCAAAGTAGTGATAGTTGCATTCCCAGAGAGATTTTCGCTGGTGGAGAATCGTGACCATTATGAACAACTGTCCTTTTTCCCTGATGATCATGTTTTGACTGTCAAAAAACCCAGCTGTTGCTGGCCTGTGGTGTCAGAGTCCATGGCTCTGCCTGGCTCGTGAGTGCTCCTTTCCTCACTGGTCCGGGGGACCCAGCTCGCATCTCTAACAACGGAATATATGACAGGGGCTTTGCAGGGTCCCCCTGCTTTGGCTGTTACAGGGGCCAGGGCTGTGACTGACATGTTCAGCTGTCAGTCCTGTAAGAAATAAGGAACACGTAGTGAGTAAAAAAAGGCCTTAGGGACTAGAGGAGGTGTCCATCCATCTGTCTTGTCTAGGTTTTCAACTCTTACCACTTGCCACAATGTCTCACTTGTAATTCCTGAAGGGAGAAACCATAGATTGAGTAAACAACTCAAAGAGGCCCTGGGAAAGGGGATGAGAGGGTCAGTGCAGCAAAGCTGGAGGAGAGAAGCTGCTTGTTGAGCCCTCTGGCACAAGCTGGGAGTCATCCATGTACGTGGATAATATTCCTGCTGTGGGGGAAGCATGCCATAGTGGCCAGTGGGATCACTGTGGGGCAAGCAAGACACCAGCTGGTCCAGCCCCCACTGGGGGTATAATACCCTGTCAAAAGTGGTGACATGTGTCCCACCTCTGCTGTGGGTTGGAATCTGCTGAGAATGGAGTGGGACTCCCTCCATTCCCAGATCAGACGCAGCAAGGAGCTGCCTTTGGTGCAGTTTATGGGAACCCTCTCACCCATGGGCCAGAATTTGGTCTGCACAGGGCAGGGCTGGGGAAGGTTCTCCTGGGAATGCCAGTGTGGCTGAGCAAAAGCACAGCACTGGGTGCTAATAGCCTCCAGCTTGGCTCTGAGTCCATGCATCCTGCCGGGGCTGATTAGAGCAGCTGGACTTGTCCACTTCCCTGTTTTATTGCTTCCTCTCCGACCGGGGAAGGTGGCGGGCTTAGATAATTACAGGCAGGATGCCAACACCTCTGGGGCTTCAGTCAGGGTTGTCGACTCTCACAGGCTGTGAGTGGGAGGCAGCCCAGAGCTGGCGTATTTAACATCTTTGAGGGATCCCAGTCCATCCAGCACATTCCAGCGCTCCTCACTAATGGGGCAGGATCCATCGGGCTGCGCCGAGCATTTCTGGGGCTGCTGGGATTGCAGACATCTGGTTGCAGGAGCTTGTCACCCAGCCTGGAGAAGTGGGATTGCAGGAGAGAGGACAGGGTGTGGTGCCGAAGGTTGCTCAGGCTGGGAGAGGGCAGCTCTGGCCATCTGAGCCCTCCTGTCCCATCTGGCATCTCACAGGTGTCTGCACTGCTGGCTGAAGCCTTGTAAGTGATGAGCCAGCATGCTCAGATCTGCATGTCCCACCTGTGCCACAGACCCCTCAGGTGGCAAAGCAGCTCTTGCTCAGCTGTGGGACTGACTGTCTGTGGCTGGAGGAACCCCACTGCTTTCTCCTTGAGCGCCTGCCCACCTTTAATCCATGTGGCTCCAGGATGTGACCCAGTGCTCCCACACTGCAGAGCCATTGTGGCCTGGGGGCTCGGCATGGCTGGCAGCCACCTTGACAAGGGGTATGGAGAGCTAAGGTGACACAAGAGGGCAGTCTGTGGGACAGAGTGCATGGGGACACTACAGGGGAAGAGCAGGGTCTGGGACTGGGAACATGAGAGTATGTTCGGGAGCAGCTCCAGAAGATGCAAGTGGACATGTGGCAGAGGCAGGAAAGAGTGAGAAATAGTCTCCCACCACCCAGCCAAGGTAAAGACACAGAGTGACATGCCATGGCCAGGCAGGCACTGACTGTCCAGCAGCACCACCACTGAAGGTCTCCACAAGTCTTGCCAGGGTATGGGACAGGAGATGTATGCCTTGGCTTTAAATCACAGGTTCACCAGGCTAATTTTGGTTGCTTTTGTCTCTCACGCAGGTAGTGAACACATACACACCAGGGAAGAAGATCTGGCTGGAAGGTGTTGGCACGACCTCAGCTGGAGGCATGAACAACCTCTCCAATTCATATGCAGCCGGGTTCCTGTGAGTGACACTGGCTTGCCAGCACCAGGGCACTGCCACGCCATGGTCTCTGCAGCCTGAGGTGCTGCAAAGGCACTGCAGCTGGGAGAGGGCAAGCTCCATGCCCAGAGACCCCCTTAGTAGTCCCTGGCAGCCTGAGTATTGTTAATTTCTCCATTTCATCCCTATTACCCCTCCTCAGCTCTGCTTTCCATTTTCTCTCCTTTGAAGCTACAAGCATTCCTGTCTCCTGGGGCTTGTCCACTGGCACAGCCCCGTGGCCTGGACATCCTGCTGCAAAGCCCCAGTTCAGATCTTCAGAGTTGGCTGTGATCACGAAAGATGGAGGAAGATTATCTAAGCTTTGCAGGGAAGCACAGGGACATGCCTGGGCTATCAGGGCTGTGGCAGGCTGTGAGAGCTGAAGATCTTGCCCAGCGAATGTGAGAAGACAGGCCAGTGCAAAGGTCTGGTCCACTGTGCTCAGAGGGTGCAGAGTGCTGGCAGGCTGGGGGAGCACCCCAGGCTTTGGGCAGAGGGCTGAGATATTGGGGTGCACTCAGGGGCTCAGGCACGGGTTTGAGAGGTGCAAGCTGGGCACAGCTGAGACAGGGGGAGAGACATGCAGACTTGCTGGGGCAGGGATAGTGGGAGCCAGTTAATGCCCAGCTCACAAAACCATCTGGAGGCTTCAGCTCAGGTGCTGGAGCAGGGATCAGGTCAGATGCATGAGACCAGCTGTGCCACTGGGACCAGGCAGACCCCCATAGTGTTTCCCTCATGGTGTTTCCCCCACCCCATGGTGCTCTGGCCTTGTTCCCTCTCTCCCCAGGTGGCTGAACACGCTGGGTTTGCTGGCCAGCCAGGGCATTGACGTGGTGGTGCGGCATTCCTTCCTCGACCACGGCCACAACCACCTGGTGGACCAGAACTTCAATCCCCTGCCGGTAGGTCTGCCCAGGGATCTTGTGCTGATGCTGGCTTCTCCTTGCACATTTGGGGGGATTCTGTCCTTGTGGGCTCTCTGAACTCTGCTGGAAAATGAATTTTCCAGATCTGTTCCCTACAGCATTAAGAGGAGATGTTAGTTCATGTCAAGTGCAACATGTTGGAGGCAGATGGGAGAGTGATACTTCTGTAGCTGAAATTTCATCTAATGCCCCAGGGTGGGTAGCACAGGAAGGAAGGTGATACCACTGAGGGGTGCCAGGGCAGGCTGGCAAGTTGGAGGGATGGATGTAGCAGGAGTACCATGCATGGCATGGGGCAGGCAGCTGGATTGCTAGTGTTGAGCTGGCGCAGGGGAAACCAGGCTGGAGCTTCAGCACCTGATTTCTGACCTCTAGTGACCAAGGTGAAAGCTTCACAGTGAGCAGTGGTCCTGACTAGTGCCCCATAACATCCCTCACTCCTCAGAAAAACCTGGGCAGAGGGGAACTCCCAGAACACACAGTGCTGATAAGGAAACCATATGAAAAACCTTGTTAAAACTAGCAGGTTTCCTTTTTGTCTGGGGGTTAGTAAATACACTGCCTTGTAATCAGAGAGCCTGGCAGAGCAGCTGGGTGCTCTGCATCTCCTCTAGAAGAGGTTTATTGGTCCATGACCCAGCAGACACTGCCAGTGGGCTGGGGATCCCTGTTGGAGATGTGCACAACCCTGACACTGTGTGCCTGCCCTTGATACTGTGCTGGGATCCTAGGGGTGGCTGCAGGGGAGCAAAGTCTGAGGGAGCTGCACTCAGTCAGCACTACCTACTCAGGCAATGAAAGTAGCATCCCTGCAACAGCATCCCTGAGCATCAGGTTAGCTCCAGAGAGCAAACCACTGAGCAGGAGAGCATGGTCCACTGCCTGTGCTGCTCTGGCTATCTCCTGGACTGCCTTCCAGCAAGCATACCTGCCAGCTCTGGGAGCCTGGGCTGGGGGGCGGAGCCTGGGGGGCTTTGAGCTTTGTTTGAGATGAACCTGAGCCTGCAGCTAGCACTTGATGGGTTTCTCCTGAAGAGCCAATTTCCCTGACCAAGTCATACCACTCCCTTTCCCAGGGCTTCAGGGCCCCCCTGGGTTGCTCCCTGCTGGACGGGTGCGGGCCAGCTCCTGCCTGCTGGGTGCACAAGGATAGCAGGTGGCTGTGGCCAGCTTTCCTGGCACAGCGGGTCAGAGAGTGGCCCATGGCCAGCTCTCTTGGCACAGTGCAGCAGCAGCCCCAGAGCGGCTGGAGCAGGAGTGCAGTTCAGAACAGGATTAAAGCCAGGGAAGGAGTTTGAGGAATAAACCGCAGGCTATTAAATACAATGGAAGTCTCTAACTTGAATTTTGCTGTTGTTTTAAAGATAAGTCTCCCAATAAGTTAGATGCCAATCGTTGTCCTGATTGTTTCCTCACTCTCCCATGTGCCTCAGCACTGATCCCACATTCCACCGCTGTGTTCCTGCACAAATTCTGGCAGGTGCTTCCACAACCCCTTTCTCTCCACTCCTGTGCTATAAAAGAGCCACAGGCAGGTGAAAACCGACAAAGGGTTTAAAAGCTGCAAACACCATAAAGCCCAGCAAGACCGGGCCGTGACCTGCTACGCGGGATAGCGGCTGCTCTTTTCCCGTGGGAGCTATCAGGAAGATAAAAGCCGCTGGCTGTACCTGTGCGGGGCCGCGGCGCTGTGAAATACAATCTGCTCATTAGCTGTCATGACAAAGAGATTTCCGCACGCCGGCTGGGCGTGAGGCAGCTCTCAGCTGCCTGCTGAGAGAAGGGCTGCACCGCCGCGGCATCAATCACAGCTCCAGCTGGCAGCTCCTCAGGGAACTGGGAGCCAGGCCTGGGCTCCCCATAGCTGTCTTTGCACCTCCTTCTCCCCCCCTGCCACTGCTAACGCCTGCTTCGCCAGTAAGAGGATGGTCTCAGGTGGCAGCAGTGTGGCCAAGGGGCACTGAAGCTTCACAGTGAAATTAGGAAGATGCTCACGTCTCTGCTGGGCTTCCCACACACAGCTGACTCATGAGCTAAGCAGTATGTTGTGGCTTTTGGGACATCTTGCAAGGGACATGATCGTTTTGTGCCCCTCCAGGTCCTTCACCCATGGAAGGGCAGTTTGAGTGCCCATCCTGGTTGCCAGAATTGCCTGTCCATCTCTCCCTCTGAGCTCAAGTGTTTTACTGCCTTGTTATTTTTGAGATAACATTTTCATGTATGCTTGGAGTGCTTTTTCTTCCTGAGTGATTGGGGCAGTCAGCTGTATAATAGTCAGAAAAGCCCTTCAAATAAAGCCTTTTGCAGGTACATCAGTCTGCTGTCTGCACTGAAACCTGTACACGTGTGGGAGTAGGGAGTGGAGGGAAGGAGGGCAGGAGCAGCACCAATATTCGCTCTTCACAGGGCAGTGCCTTTGAAATGCTGATCTGGCATTTAGTACCTCTAGGATCATTTCAGGCATGCAACATACATACTCTATCTCTCTTTCCTTAATATCTCTCTGAAACAGTCCAGAGGGAAGCAATACATTTATTTCACCCCAGGCAGGCATGAGATTTCTCTTCAGATTGTTACAGAATGTTAAAGACCTTTTTCAGTGCTCTTTCACGTGGTACTCACCTCTTTTTTATCCATCCTTGGTATTGATTTCTGCTCCTTTAATGTGCAATGCTGTAAGGTTATATCTATGCAGAGAAAAAACTTGGGCATATTTCTAGGCAGGGCTTGAGGAACACAAACCCTATGGAAAAGCCAAAGCTGAAAACCAGACTTTCATTTCCTGTGGCTCCTCATGGACCTTCCTCTGAAGAGTGTGGGCTGTGAGACATTGGGTTTGGTAGACACTAAAAGTTCTTTTCAGCATATAAGATTCATAAGCAGGATGAGAAAGTCCTGGAGGGATCAAGGGTGAATCGACAGCAGGGGCTGCCTGCTCAGCTGTGGTGGCAGAAGACAATATGATATTGCCTGTGAATTGATGGCGTCCTTGAGAAAGCATCACAGCAGTGCGAAGGTCTGTGCCCAATGGTGCTGTGATCAGATGCCTGAATGCTGCGGGTGATTTTTCACCTCCTTGGCTTTGCCCAAAGGCACTGAGGAGAACTCAATGGGAAAGAATATTCCTGTCTGTCCTGGAGGAGGGAGGACCCTGGGCTCACACTAGGTCTGTCTGACCTGTCTCGAGCACCTCCCCATTCGGGAATGGTCGGGAATGGGTTGGGGCCCCCCATTTTTCGGGTCCAAGGAGGCAGGGGGCCTTCCGGTGAGGTGCCAGGAGCAGGAGCGGGTCCCCCGGCCATGCTCCTGCCTGCTGCACGTACACACTCCCCGGTGCGCTCATTAGCTGCGCTGGTTTGGCAGGAGGCGCTGCTAATTGCAGATGAAGGTCCCAGCCGTCTCCCCAGTCGGTTCCTCTCCCGGCCCTGCGCTGCACCCGAGGGGGTTCTCCCCAGGCCAGGTCCTTGCCCACCTGTGCCCATGCCCACCCTGGGGGCCAGGGCAAACCAGCCCTGCTGCTGCACCCGCCCAGCTCCGCATCCCGCACCGTCACCGCGCTGCGCGCACGCAGCCGGCCGAGCTGCCGCAGTAGGATTGTGGCTGCTGCTCCCCCCGCGGGGACCCCCGGCTTCAGGTCAGTGTCTGGAGAGGGTGGTCCGGTCGGACTGCAGCGTGCCATGTGCCATGCGTCATCCAGGCAGAGGCACGGTCCCAAGTCAGGGAGTGACAAAGGGTGGGGAGAGGGAGCAGGTTCAACGGAGCTTGCACGCACATGGAAGCTGTTCCTGGTGACTGTAAATCTACTGCGCGGGCGTCTGGCACCCCCACCTGCCCTGCACGCTGGAGCAATGGCTCTGGTGGGAGTGATGCCTGCAGACAGGGAAGGGGTGGGAGAGGCAAGGACTGGCAGGAGCTGTTACAGGAAGTGTGGCCACAGAAGGGAGGGATGAAATCCCGGGAAGTTCAAGTGTGCATGAGGGAAAAGCTCTCCCATGAGACGTCAGGCTAAAGCATGGTCTGCTGAAGGGCAGAGTGGAAATGATGTCTTATGGAAGTCTCCCAGCAAGCCTTGGCACTACTGCCTGGAGCAGGTTTGAGCAGGGCATCCCCTCCACTGCCTTGTCCCTTCTATCATGTCTCAAGGATGGAGACATTGCTTTCTGCACCCTCTCTCCTTCCAGGAGTTCCAGCTGAGCTCACTGTATCTGTGAACAAGGAGACAGATTTAAAGCACCTAAACTCTGCTTGCTGTCACAGTGTGTTAAGGGGCCTATCCCTCTTGGTGCACCAGAAAAAAGGTCTCTGAAGTACATATGCATGGACTCTCAAATGAATCAAAGTCATGCTGTGGCTAGCAGCTCTGGCACCCACGCACTGGAGCTGCAAGACGTGCAGAGCTGGAGCCAGACTGTTCTTCCTGCACTGGAGTCTGGGGCAGAGACAAACTCCATCTGGGACTGGCAGCAGCAGCTTGGTCTTGGAAAGATGAACACAGCCACTGCTCACATCTCCCAGAGGCACCATGCTAGTGCAAACCTGCCTGCCTTGGTCACAGAGCCAACCCAGGGCTGTGGATGAGGTGGGAGAGAAAGACCATTCCCAGAGTGGATTGGTGTTCTGGAAGAACAGGAAACAGAAAAATTGCATTTGGTTTCCAAGCCCTCTGATCTGGCAGCTCTGCTCCCTTCCTGTAGCCTCCATTGTCTGGACCCTGTTAGGGAAAGGTGATGACAAAAGAGAGATTTGGCTGTTTCTCCATCTGCTCAGATCCCAAGAAGGTGGAGGCCACTGGCTGGGGCCAGGCTGTGAAGGGCAGTAGGCAGGGGTCATGTCCTGCTCGCCACTTTCCTGTTTCCTGGGCAGGCTGTCCCCTCAGTGCCACTGATGCCTGGCAGCAATTCTTGTGGCTGCCGCTCCCACAGTAGGAATTTTGCTGTAGACCACTTGCCTGAAGAGAAAGCTGCAGGAAGATGTAAAGGCATAAGGCAACACAGGAAAGAGTGGTGTGAGATGAAGTGTTTGCAGCCGTTAGAGCAGGAAGGAAGAGGATCAGCATGGTGAAAGCAAGAGATGCCCAGGCAGAGATGTCAGCAGCTTCAGGGGACTACTGGTGGGGCGCCTGCCGAGACCTGGCCTCAACAAAAAAGGAATTGATCGGCGTCAGCCATTCCTTTTGTAGGCAGAGGTGTCTGGATCAAAGCAAAGGTCTGGCCTGCCCAGGAGGGGCAGAGCAGAGGGAAGGGGCAAGGGGCCACTTTGCTGCAGCATCTCTGTGTTTGCTGCCTCCTCCTCCCCTGCAGGTGCCATCAGCCTTTGGCAGCCCAGTCCACCTGAAGACCTCTTGTTTGGGGCTAGAAGGAGCATTGTTCCCCATTCATGGACCCTCTCTGGAGTGTCCCCCATGGTGCTCTCTCACAGACTCCCCCAGTATGGCAGCAAATGTTGTAGGAGACTTCTCAGTTCTCTCAGAACCTCCATGCAAGGTGGGAGCACACATGAAACAGCAAACAGATCATGTCCCTGAGGACAGGGGCATGAGAGCTCATGAGGGCAGCATTAGTGTCTGAAGCTGATAATTTTGACTTCAGACAGTGTTATTCCTTTGGGATGAGGCTGTACCCTGCTCTGCTTGTCACGGGGTTTGGGTGAGAAAACCTTGAACTCTCACTTAAGAAGCACATAAAACTTACGGATAATGTTAAAAGCAGCATTATCCAGCCTTGCTGAAGGAACATGCAGCTATGGCTTGAACAGGATGTAAGGACCTCCATGGGGAGAAAGCTTTGGATGCTGAAGGTCTCTTTAATCTAGTGGAAAAAGAAAGAACAAGAACCAGTGGTTGGAAGCTGAAGCCAGACAAATTCAAGACAAAAATAAGGAGTGGGATTGTTAACAGTGCAGATATGTAACTGCCGGAACAGGCTCCCTGGGAAGTGGCAGCTTCTCTGTCCCTTCAAATCTTCACAACCACAACCACTACTTTTCTGTAAGATACTTTTGCCAAAAACAAGCCATCAGGCTCAACAAGGGGATAAAAGAGCAAAGCTCTCTGTCCTGTGATGTCCGGAGCAGCCAGCCCTTATCTCCATACAGGTTGCTTGGACTGTGGAAAAATGCAGAGGAAGGTGCAGGAATGGAGCTCTCTGTAACAGGCTGTTGAAACTCGAGTGTGCATAAGGCACAGAGGAAGAGCTTGGGCAGCTTCAGAAGTGGGAAGAAACAATAGGAAGTGGATTAGGGTGAGCAGCAGCCAGCTGATGCTGCTGGTGGCTTGGGGATATAGAGCCATGCCCTGGCAGCCCCAGCCTGAAGAGGCTGTTCACCAGGAGCTCACAGCCTACTTGTCTGAAGTTCAGCTGCCTTTGCTGGTTACAGTCCCCAGGAGACTGAAGGGCTATGGCTCTTTTACTGTGGTTTTCTGGATGTCTTCTCACACGTGGAGAGCATGGAGCTGAACAAACTCAGGTGGGCAGCAGAGCTGCTTTGCTGCCTCTAGGAGAGAGTGTGGGGATAACTCCTGCACTTCTGCTGATGGCTCTGCAGACAGGAGGCTCTGGATAATAGTTCTGCCTTAGGGTGTGCCTAATCAACCTTGTTTCCAAAAACAAGTCTCTAAAACTCTTACAATGAAGTAAAATGTGCAGAGATCAAGTGGGACCCTCTGGGCTTTCCCTCTCTGGTGGAAGGCTTGTACGTCTTGACTGGCCCCATGGGGCTCAGAAGATGAGGCTCCCTGAGCTCTGTAATCAGCTCACTTGACACAAGCACCCTCCTGCCCACAAATCAGAGGTCCCAGACAGGAGACCTCCTGAGGCACAGGAAGGCTCTGTCTTCAGGTGCTCCTCACCTGCAGTACTGCTTGATGGGCGTGCAAAGTCATTAAATCATGAAAGATCCCTCGATTCCCGTGGGATTAATAGCTCACCCTAAAGCACTGCTGACTGTCTTATCCATCTCATGGCACGTGCATGGTTTTTCTCAGAAAGCCTTAGCTTGTCCAGAAGCTCACCAAACACAGCCAACACTTTTCAGAGAGACAAGCATCTGTCCCTGTGCCCAGCTTGGGAGATGCTGAATGGCACAGCTCTGCCCATGAGCCATCATGGCAGGAGCCTGAGGCTCAACTCTCCCAGCTCTGCAGGGTTTGTCAGAGCACCCTTGGGAAGAGCATGTGTTGAGATGTGAGATTTTGCAGCGGCTGGGGCAGATCATGGGGCTGGGCAGCTCCCAGCACCCCTGCTGCTGAACCTTAAGAGTGGAGGGACACTGATGTCAAAGCAGCAAATCCTTGGGGACCACCCAGGCAAGAAGGGTGGATGTTCAGTTGGGGGCTGGAACTGCTGATGCCAGCTCCCCATGGAGGCAAGACCATTGAGAGCCCCCTGCAGAACAGCTCTTGAGATCCATATGGAAATTCCGAGGGCAGATACTGAGTCTTGCTTCTGTCACACCTGTAACTTGTGAGTGACAGCAGCATGTCATCAGTGGAAATATGGAGAGGAGGTGAGAAACCCCAAGAGGGCTTCTAGAAAAGACCTAAGAGCCAGAGCTGACAGGTCGCTCAGGACACCAAACTTAGTTTTAACTCATGACCATGGGGTTAAACACTGAAGTCTATGCTTACCTTTGTCCTCACTGCAAACTCAAGTAGTTACTCATCTGATGGTTCCGCTCATCAGGGTGGCTCGCCAGAGAAACAGCAGTATGATGGGCACTGTTTCTCCTGCCTGCTGTGAGCCTGAGCAGCACAGGCTGGCACTGCTTCCCACAGAAGCTTGGTGCAGGCGGGGACATCCCCAGGCTGTAGAGCAGCCCAACCAGCCAGCAGGGTCAGGGACAGTGGCATGGCCTCATTGACAGCACACATAAGCAGCATTAAGCAACTGCAGCTCATTCTCCCTGCAAGCTTTGGCCTTGTGGCTGAGCCTTCTCAGGCTACTCGAGCCTCTCCCTTCACACTCACATCTTCTTCAGGGCCCAGAGTTTGCAGAGGGAGCAGTTACCAGCCTGGTGTGGCACAAAGCCCCATGGTTTTGGCTGGGAGTAGCAAGAGGAGAACAGAAAGTGGCTTTTCCTCCAGCACTGTGCCAAAATCTTGCCCAGAAAGTGAGAAATGTGTCTGGACATCTCTTTGCTAGACCAGCTAAGTGCTGATGGAACAGATCAGCTTCTGCTGAGCTGGAGAGAGCATGGGGCTGGCTGTCCAACCTGGCTGGTGGCCTTGTGCTAGTCACTGGTGCCCCACTGCTCAGTTTTATATGCTGACCTCTTTATCCAAAATGCATGTTAATCAGGGGCTATGTGAGAGCTCCACACACACAGGATGGATAACTGAGTCTATATGAGATATCTGCACTTCCACCTGCCCATTCTGCCCTGCATCCTGGGCATGTGCAGATATCTCATATCCTGGGGGACCTGGAGACCCCATTCCCAACCACATGCCCTTCTGGGATGCAAGACCCCTTTCTTGCACTCTTGCACTATCCTGACCATGCAGGGCTTTCCTTGCCCTTCCTGGGCACTGTGCAGAGCCACAGGGTGCTTGTTCAATACTCATTTCCTCCTCACTGCGCAGGTCAGACCTGACAGGCAGAGCAGCCCCTGGTGCTAGTGTGACCATCACTGCTGGATGTTTGACATTTCCAGCAGGGAGGGGGGATCATCTCAATTGCCCTGGGGAACATGGCCCCTCTAGGACATCCAGTCTGTTCACGAGAGTGTTTATTCAAAGTGCTCATGTGTGTGAAGGTGCCTCAACACCCACAGGCAGCACTCAGAGAAGCAGGGCGAGAGGCTCCATCTCCCCAGCCTCACCTTGTGTGCTTGGAACAGCAGCAGGGCCAGAGCCCCATCCTGCAGAACAGCAGGTGAGGGCCTGAGCCTGCCCTTTCCCTTCCCACAACTCTGCTTCATTTACCACACACCTCCCAGCTTCTGCAGCGGATGAGTGGAGGGCCCTACCGGCAGCGGCCTCCGTCACCACACAGCCTCACCTCCCTCCCCAGGGCTTGGGGCTCATCCTGTGTGCCGAGCGAGGCTGTGCCCTGCGGGAAAAGTAGTGTGTGATGATGTAATTAAGGCTGCATCATTTATGCATGTGTGTAGGGTCTGAGCATTTTCTCTTTCTTGAGTGCTTGGCGTCCCCATGCTTCACTGGAGGCGTTAAAATGGGAGAAATACCTCTGGGAAGCTGAGGACCCTTGGCAGTCCCAAAAGCCAGTGTGCCATGAACAGAGACAAGGACGGGGGAGAGCTCTGATGTTCTCCAGCTCTATGTAGAGAGTGGGGCAAAAGCCTGCTCCAGAGACATCACCACGCTGTGTGCATCAGCTGGAGCTGGTGTGCAGGTCCACAACATGGCTATGTGTGGGTCCATGGGTATGTGCAAGGGTATTCATGCTGCTCCCCATGCTCTGCAACCCAGCCAAAAGCCGTGCTCCTTTAGAAGGTACCCATGTCTCTCTGCATGGGCAATGTATTCCTCTCTGAATCTCTTTCCTGGAAACATCCATGCCGTTATGGCTTGGACCATACAAAAAAAGCTCATCCCAAGGCAGACATCTGGCACACAACATTTTCAGCCCAACAGCCAAAATTTTTCTAGACTGCAAGCAGGGGAGCCAGCCTTTCCTGCCCACGCCCTCTGTGAGTAGGGGGACTGTTGTGCTGCTGACTGTCCCCTCTGCCCCCCAGGACTACTGGCTGTCCCTGCTCTACAAGCGCCTCATTGGTCCCAAGGTGCTGGCGATCCATGTGGCTGGTCTCCAGAGGAAACCCCGGCCTGGCAGAGTCATTCGTGACAAGCTCCGGATTTATGCCCACTGCACCAGCTACCACAAGTAAGTGGAGCAAGGCAACCTGTGGGTTACAGAGTGGGATAAGTGGTATCCCCAGCAGATGGGGACCAACAAGGACATGCTGGGGCAGGTTGGCTTCCCAGGATACTCAGTCGGGTGCTGCTCTGGCCACGGTCACAGTGAAGGGAGAGTGCAGGAATGGCGATGCCTCCCATGAAAATAGTGGCAAGCCCATGCCTGGGAACGGGGCCGGCTGGGACCGGTGCAGTGGCCGCCGGGCAGCCTGGGCAGCAGAGATCAAGGGAGTGGATTTCACACGAGGGGCCCCCGGTCGGTCGGGTTACTCGCCAGGCCGCGCTGCCGGGGAGCCTGGCCTGGTTATTGTTTCGCTGATAAGGTCTTTGAAAGCACCTCAGCGAGCCGGGGGGGCGGCCACCTCCTCCGCGGACACAAGTTGNGGTCAGACCTGACAGGCAGAGCAGCCCCTGGTGCTAGTGTGACCATCACTGCTGGATGTTTGACATTTCCAGCAGGGAGGGGGGATCATCTCAATTGCCCTGGGGAACATGGCCCCTCTAGGACATCCAGTCTGTTCACGAGAGTGTTTATTCAAAGTGCTCATGTGTGTGAAGGTGCCTCAACACCCACAGGCAGCACTCAGAGAAGCAGGGCGAGAGGCTCCATCTCCCCAGCCTCACCTTGTGTGCTTGGAACAGCAGCAGGGCCAGAGCCCCATCCTGCAGAACAGCAGGTGAGGGCCTGAGCCTGCCCTTTCCCTTCCCACAACTCTGCTTCATTTACCACACACCTCCCAGCTTCTGCAGCGGATGAGTGGAGGGCCCTACCGGCAGCGGCCTCCGTCACCACACAGCCTCACCTCCCTCCCCAGGGCTTGGGGCTCATCCTGTGTGCCGAGCGAGGCTGTGCCCTGCGGGAAAAGTAGTGTGTGATGATGTAATTAAGGCTGCATCATTTATGCATGTGTGTAGGGTCTGAGCATTTTCTCTTTCTTGAGTGCTTGGCGTCCCCATGCTTCACTGGAGGCGTTAAAATGGGAGAAATACCTCTGGGAAGCTGAGGACCCTTGGCAGTCCCAAAAGCCAGTGTGCCATGAACAGAGACAAGGACGGGGGAGAGCTCTGATGTTCTCCAGCTCTATGTAGAGAGTGGGGCAAAAGCCTGCTCCAGAGACATCACCACGCTGTGTGCATCAGCTGGAGCTGGTGTGCAGGTCCACAACATGGCTATGTGTGGGTCCATGGGTATGTGCAAGGGTATTCATGCTGCTCCCCATGCTCTGCAACCCAGCCAAAAGCCGTGCTCCTTTAGAAGGTACCCATGTCTCTCTGCATGGGCAATGTATTCCTCTCTGAATCTCTTTCCTGGAAACATCCATGCCGTTATGGCTTGGACCATACAAAAAAAGCTCATCCCAAGGCAGACATCTGGCACACAACATTTTCAGCCCAACAGCCAAAATTTTTCTAGACTGCAAGCAGGGGAGCCAGCCTTTCCTGCCCACGCCCTCTGTGAGTAGGGGGACTGTTGTGCTGCTGACTGTCCCCTCTGCCCCCCAGGACTACTGGCTGTCCCTGCTCTACAAGCGCCTCATTGGTCCCAAGGTGCTGGCGATCCATGTGGCTGGTCTCCAGAGGAAACCCCGGCCTGGCAGAGTCATTCGTGACAAGCTCCGGATTTATGCCCACTGCACCAGCTACCACAAGTAAGTGGAGCAAGGCAACCTGTGGGTTACAGAGTGGGATAAGGGGTATCCCCNGGGCTCCGCGGCGGGAAATGTTGATAATTAAACTATACATCCCGAAGCGGAGAGGGGCGGAGCGGTGGCCCGGGAGTGTGTCCTGCCCGGGAGAGTGGCAGTGTCGCGGGCAGCAGCAGCTGCGACGCGCCCGGGCGCTACCGGAGGTGTAATAAAGTTGGGCTCTCAACCGCGCCGNTATCCCCAGCAGATGGGGACCAACAAGGACATGCTGGGGCAGGTTGGCTTCCCAGGATACTCAGTCGGGTGCTGCTCTGGCCACGGTCACAGTGAAGGGAGAGTGCAGGAATGGCGATGCCTCCCATGAAAATAGTGGCAAGCCCATGCCTGGGAACGGGGCCGGCTGGGACCGGTGCAGTGGCCGCCGGGCAGCCTGGGCAGCAGAGATCAAGGGAGTGGATTTCACACGAGGGGCCCCCGGTCGGTCGGGTTACTCGCCAGGCCGCGCTGCCGGGGAGCCTGGCCTGGTTATTGTTTCGCTGATAAGGTCTTTGAAAGCACCTCAGCGAGCCGGGGGGGCGGCCACCTCCTCCGCGGACACAAGTTGCTATTGTGGAGGAGGAGAGACTGTTTCTTTACACAGTCCAGATGCTTTCAACATGCCTCCAGCTCGGTAGGAAACCTTGTCCAGTAACTGACAGGTGCAAAGTGCTTTATAGCCTTTGTTTGGAGCTGCCTGGTTAGGCAGGGACAGAGGATCAGTGTCTGGACCTGTCTATCAGGTGCCTGCAGCGGCGGGGGCAGACGCCACTCACGCACAGAGCTCCCCTCCGTTCTCAGCCTCCTCCTTGCAAGGTTGGGGGCGCTGTCCTGGGACTGACACTCTATCCTGGGCCACCCCTACTCTGGACACCATTGCAGAATCCTCCTGTGCCGTGTCTTTGCTGGCTGAAGGGGGGAGGTTGGAAGGTGTTTGTCACAGAGACAGGCGTCATGATGGCATCTCCCTGTGAAGGGGCGGCAGGATGGTGTATCTGGATGCCTGCACTAGGCCAGTTCTTGCAGAGACCCCCAAACCCCTTCTTGGAGGTAATGCTCCCTGGGCACATGGCAGTGCAGCCCTCATCTCCCACTCTCCCCTTTGCAGCCACAACTATGTCCGGGGATCCATCACCCTTTACATTATCAACCTGCATCGCTCCCGGAAGAAAATCAAGCTGGCAGGGACGTTGCGGGATAAGATTGTCCACCAGTACCTGCTGCAGCCCTATGGCAAGGACGGGCTCCACTCCAGGTAAGTTTGTTACTGGTGGCTGGGACTGCCACCACTGTCCCATCCTCATTGCCACTGCCTTGACCCTCTTCTGGTCCCACAGGTCAGTCCAGCTCAACGGGCAGCCACTGGCCATGGTGGATGACGGGACTCTCCCCGAGCTGAAGCCTCGCCCGCTGCGGGCCGGCCGCACCCTGGTCATCCCCCCGCTGACTATGAGCTTCTATGTGGTGAAGAATGTGAACGCGCTGGCCTGTCGGTACCGATAGCCCGCGGCCCACAATGGACTCGCCAGCCCTGCTCCTGCCCGCATTCACTGCCCAGGTCACGCTGCCTCCTTGGCAGCCCACGCAGCCTTGCCGTGGGGCCGTGTTGGGCAGCTCCACGCCATGCCCTCATCCTCACCCCCAGGATGTCCTCCACCTTGGCACCACTCCTGGCCCTGTGACCGCAGAGCTCCACATGCCCTGGCCACCATCCCGCCACAGCAGTGCGACAGCCAGTTGCCACCATCCGTCCCGTGAGCTTCGAGAAGCACCCGGGGCCTGGTGCACACTGGCTGCAGGGAAGGTTGGGGTGCTTGAGCCCCGGTATATCCCGGGACGGACACCTTCCCCGACCCCCTAGAGCCGCTGCCCCTCGGGATGACCCCTCCAGCAGCCGGACGCCCTTCCCCGGAGGCGGGCAGTGCTCCGGTGCAGCAAGCGCATGGAAGCAGCTCCCTCTACTGCCGCCGG